>JAWWMW010001611.1:225334-239520 GCA_035048345.1 Echeveria elegans | reverse complement strand
AGCAAGGAATGAGTTGTGGTGAAACATGACTTGTCATTTGGGGTGAAACTTCCCAGAATGACCTCACCTTGTCATAGCAATTAGGTTGTCCTATTGAACCAAATTCTTGGAATCTCTAGTCAACACGGTTGAGAGTTTCTTTGCCTCGACTCTAATTAATTTTTCAAGGGTTTTCATCTCCTTCCTCTTCACAACTTCCCCATAAGTTTCGTTACTCCACCTTCAATTTAATGACCGTCGTATTCTTTTTTAACCTTACTTAGCCATCACAACTGACCCCGATAAGAGAAGTTGTGTAGTGGTATTAAGTCATTGACATTTTTTTTATCAAGACTTACCATCAGCCTCTATGCTATAATATTCATGAATTGATTGCATCAATCTACATGAATTGTTAGCGTGTTTTGTCCATTTTTGAAATATTAGTCACTACGTGACGGTGTCCATCACTTTTGGTCCTTGAACGAACTCATCTATGAACATAGATTGACTTGATCAAATTTCAGGAATTTCAGGACACATGCTTACCTCCCTAAGTGAAGATATTTTCAAAGTGAATTTGATACGCTATGTTTTTCTCAAAATCATTTTTCATGTTGCAGTCAAGTATTACTTGCACAATTTGGAAGAATTTACTAAGTATAAGTCACAATCGGTATAGTACCTCAAGTACATACAAGCAGTGTTATTACGACGCCTTGACGATTCTCGACACTGGAGTACCGCAAAGTCGCCTCGACGACATGGCGAACGCCATGTCGTTTCTCGACGATCCGATATTTTTGTAATATATATTTAAATTTTAAAAATTATACCTAAATATATAGTTATACATACTTGATTGTCAAGACTTGAGAGCTTGTTTTTTTGTTACAATAATATCAAACTCCAAACTTGTCTGTTTACTTATACTTCAAGTTTTACAGAGGGTCGATTTTGTGCATTTGAATACAGTTTCACATACCTTTAGTTCTATACACATTCATCCTCTGGTAAGTAGTATATCCCATACAGCTTTTAAAGCTTTTTGAGACTACACATGACGAGTGTTGCCAAACAAACTAGAGTAAATACGAGACAAAAAGCACTAGCGTACTGAAAGTTTTGAAAGTTTTGAATCAAAGCATTGTTTGGCAATAATACTTTCATTAGAGGCATGATTTCCATCAAAGCTCTGTTTGGCAAAAAGCACTAGAGTACTAAAAGGTGAAAGTTTCAAGCGAATTCATCCATCTCAAAATCATGATTTCCATCAGTTTGTGCAGGGCCATCACTTGCTCTGTCTACATTATCATCGGGCCAATACCCGTATTTTCAACCTGGATCCGTGGATTTAGCCTTGTACTTTGGATCATTTGCTCTTGTGTAATCCACTCCCGGAACTCTTGGAGTATCAGACATGATGCCTGTTTAGCAAAAAAAACATGATAAGTACATTGTATAAGTGTATATACTATATAACACGTAGCTTTTGAAAATTAGCAACATGAACTCAAAGAAAATTACACGAAACCTTAGCTAATGTGAAAAATCAGAATTTACAAGATTGTGGATACTGGAGTCTGGCCCTTAATCGAAGAAAAGTGGAAGACATGGAAGACATGAATCAAAATGGAGGGAACTGAAGAAAAGTGGATACCTTAATCCACAATGACTAAGTTGCGTAAATATGGAATTTACTAACACCTACAGTGGCTGCCTTAATCCACAATCTTCAAAGTTCAAACTAGGCAAATAAAGATCAGAATTTACAAGAAAGAAAAAACCTTGTTTGATAAGCCAACTGCCAAGAACTGGTAAGGGCTGAAGTCGCAAAAAAAGTGTAAATGAAACCTTAAATCCTCAATTCAACAACACTAAAATCAACATCTACATCAACAACAATCTTCCCTAGCACGGAGAGTTAAAGAAAATAAAAAAAAATTGTAGTATTGCACGGTGTAGGGTGTACCGTGTACCCACCGGAGAGTTCGCCGGTCGCCGCTGCTGGGAAGTCGACTTGTCGCTCGCCGGTGCTGGGAAAATTGACGGATGGTGCCTTCGTGAGTCGCGACTTGTCGCTCGCCGTCGGGATCGGAAATTCAACTGAGGAAGCCGACTCCGCCCGTAGCTTTGCGCCTTTGCCCTTGCCCCTTCTTCGTAACAACTTGTCGTCTCTTGGCGGCCCAAATCAGCAAGTTTCGGCCCACGACGACGACTCGACGACGCCTCGACGACGACATGACGAATCTGCATCTGTCGAGCAGCGCCAAGGCCACACCAAACCGCCAGGACGACTTGTCGGCGCCTAGGCGACGCCTAGGCGACGACTTAATAACCCTGGTACAGATGGAAAGAACATTGATTCCCTATATCCATTAATGATTAGTAATATTTAAATGTTTAAATTAATTAGGGTTGAGCAAATTAAGATTTCATCATTGTGGCTCTCCTAACTTTGATCAGGCATGTTCCGAGGTGGGGTTCTATACTTCTATTTTAAAGTGAGTAGTGGGCTCCTTACAATTTATTGGTCCTGGGCATGCATGTGGCTGGGGTTATTACACCCAGCAAGGTCTAGTTGACCATCATCAATCAAAGAAGCTACTAAATTAAAGTGAGAGCTTGGAAGCAGTAAAAGATGAGGAATCAAGACGCTTTAAAAGGAGTTGAGCTTGCAAAGTGAATCAGATAATAGAAACTATATCTGCTCAAGGACCATCTGAGAGAGTCCTGAAACCTGCATGTCCTTATCCTGACGGATAGAGTCACTGATAGATATTTAATGAGAGACAGAGAGACGAATCACGGTCCTTATGAACTTATCCACTGTTGCAGATTTCAAACTTCACCCGAAAACACATTATCATCTGTGAAAAAACGTAGCTTGGTAAAGAAGATTGCACCAGGTTTATGATCCTTTAAGTCTAGCCAAGCTAAATACGATGACTATCCTAGTCTCAGCGCAATATCGTGGTCATAGCATAGCATATATGTCTGGCCTATAGGTACCGTTTTTACTTGTACTGCTAAACAGACACAGCCCCAAGTGGGGTTTCCCTAGAGAGACCTCCTAGAGCTAGAGTGGAGAGGGGGAGAGAAAGAGTTGCGAGGGAAATTAAGCCGAGTTATGAGGGCAGTGTGCACTAAACCCTAATCATGCTCAGTAGCTCCTGCGCCTGTCCTGCTGTCGCAGGAAGGACAGCAAAGCAGAAAAGACCAGCTAGCTGATAGCAGTATGCTGATGGTGGACAGTGGCACGTCCCCCAAACTCCAATGCCATTGCCGCCCCACCTCCATCATCAAGCTCCCTCAATTTCAAGAACAAATCAGGCCGGCCTTTCTAACCACCCAAAACACCAACCTTTCATGATTTATCACATTCACACACCTCACACCTACTCTCCTTTCCTCTTTTGTTCTTCCTACTTTCTTATTTGTGTGTCCCTAAAGTTCTTCCTATTTCCTTTTATGGCAATTAATTCACTCTCACAATACACTATCTTTTCTACTTTATTTTTCTCTTATTTACTTTTATTTTATTTTTACTCTCACACTCTCATTATTCCTTAATTACCGTGTTATCAACTCAAACAGAAAGATCATTTCAGGACGGAGGGAGTATAATATTTCTTATATTATTTTTTTAAACGTTTTAAAATATATTTTACTTCCTAAAATACAATATTATGTTTCGTTTTTACTTTCACATACTTTTTTTTTCTCCCATTATTATTTCACAATTTATGATTATTCATTATTAATTTCAATCAAATCATTCGTTTTTGTTTCCACAACATTCTATCTTTAATCATTACATACGGTATATCTACCATTTAACAAGACTTAAAAAACAAAGACAGAAGTACAAAGCTAAGTACTAATACAATGTCAAACAAAGTGCAACAGAAAACTAATTGTTCTAAATACATGAATCAATCAGCAATGCAAAACACATCAAAAAAATCCTAAACCAAACGTAAACATCAACAGCGCAGCATCAGATTGATCAGAAAAAAAGAAAGAAAAAAAAAACAGAAAAAAGAGAGCAGAAGTGAGCAGTTGGTTATTACTGATTGATCTTATCAGAAATCAGAATGGTTGTCTTGCGGTTGGTGCCCAAATCACATCAGACCCCACAATATTGCCACTGCTGCTATACATCCCACCGCCTCTATTATCACCAGCAGACGGCGACTGTCCATCATTGCCACCAGACGACGTCGTTTCATTATTATTATTCCTCCTCGTCGTCGTTTCGTCCTCCTCCTCCTCCATTGGCAAACGCTGAAACACCGGACTCGAAAACGACGCCGCAATAACATAAACAGTCCCAGCAGCTATAAGCGGCCCAGCTACAATCCCACCAATTATCTGCCCTTGCGGAATCGACAGCGACACAGCAACGTTTAGATTCGCGTTGGCGTTATTACTACCAGACATCTGAGACGACGTCGTTTGACATAGAAACGTCGCGTCAAGCGACAGAATGTCAAATCTGCCGTGAAATGTGACGGTGGAGGATGAGTTATGAGTCGGTTGACGGATGGTTACGTTAGCGACGGCGCCTGATGCGTGGAGGATGCACAACCCTGTGTTGCGACGACGTGAGAATTTAGCGACCGAGTCGATGACGTCAGCGGAATTAGAGATTTCGAGAATGTAAGGGGACATAATCGGGTCGGGTAATAATTCTCGGGTTATGATAACGGGTGGTTTTGGTTTGTTTTTAGAACCGGGCGGGCGTCCTCTTGGTCGTCTTTGGACTTCGATACTCGCTCCGTCGTTGTCTTTGGGTCGGGTCGGGTTGTTATCGTTGTTGTTGGGTGGTGTTTTTATGGCAGAAGCGGCTACTCCGCCGCTGCTTTCGTCATCGACGACGTCGCGGGAGACGACTGAGACGGGGAAAGGGTTTTGGTGTTGATGTTGGTAGCGGAAGTGGATGGAGGGAGAGGAAGATGAGGAAGTGGAGTAGGGCTGGAGGAGGTGGGGGTGGAGGTTGGAGAACATGGCGTTGTTGTTTTTGGTGTCTTTCTTTGGATCGGTGTATTCGCGTTTCATTATTGATGAAGTTGTGATATTTTAGTAGGTGGCGGAGTAGGTTGTTGTGGCTGTGGGTTTGGGCGGAAAGAGGGAGAGAAGGGGCGGGAAGGGTGAAGATTGGGGATTGAGAAATGCTGGACTGAGTAACTTAAAAGAAAGAGATGATGACGGTGTCAGTGGATAGATTGGTGGGGCCATGAGGTTTCTGCATATTGCGGATTTCAATTTTAACTGGCTTTGATGATATGATTATTATTATTATTTTTGATAAAAAAAACAAATGGCAAAATTATGATAAAATAGTTTTTGACAAAAATTAAGTTTTGTTTCAACCAACTCATCTTATTATAATCGTACTAGTGGTTGTTCCGTCGTCCCGACGAAAATTTAGAGAACAGATGTTTGTGGTCTGAACTCGTGAGGTTGTGTAAATTTAAACTTTAAAAATTAAAGGTATGGGCAAAATCGAAAATATCTATTTGAATATACGATCATGATCCTATTATGAATTTTTAATTTTAATTTTAAATAATTGATTTTTTTGTTAATTTTAATGTTTAATTTTTAAATTTAAAATGAATTTGGAATGTTTATTTTTAAATTTAAAATGAATTTGTCTTATTCTTATTTTATCATATTTTTATTTTATTTTATTCCATAATATATTCAGCGATGAAAATATATGATTTAGCGATGAAAAAAATCTCATCTGTGGTAGTGGATTGTAATCTATTATATATATAGATTATTTCTAAGTAAATAATTAAAATTTATTATTAAAATTATAAAGAACGAGCCGTTGCGAGTAGCATTAGGAAAAATGTACGTAAGAACTACTGTAAGAAGTAAGAACCAGGTTCATGAAAGGACAGAGAGGAGAAGGGGGAGGTGGGACCTTTTAGCTGCCGACCGATTGGACTGAAAGCCACTTAATGAATGGAACCAACCCTCTTCCTTCCTTTCGGCTACGAGGGGGGATGCATATGCCAGTCCCAGTCTACTCTTTGAACTCGCCCATAACTTAATGGTACATGCAGATCTATGTTCACATTATACGGAAAAGCCTTTTTTTTATTACTCCTATGCTACAAAGAATAACGCAGACAATATTTGAATCGATGGTAGTAGTTTTTAACTTTGTGTCCTTCTCCTCAATCCCTCCAATTGTAGACTTGATTCATAAAACTTGGAATTGTGGATTACTTCCAATTTTTGGGTTGTGCACAGGCTCTAAACGAGACGAGCTGAGTGGAGTAGTAGATTACTCAAGTTTGATTTGTTATACTTTTAAAGAGTTCGAGGTCGAGTCAAGTATATACGAGCTTTTAAAATTCTTGTTCGTGTTCGGCTTGTTTAAATTTAACGAGTATCGAGGCGTGTTCAAGCTTTAACCGAGCATTTTAAAAAAATATTATTTAAAATTTATAAAAATCAAAATTTAAATGAGTTTGACTAGGCTTTAATCGAGTTACTTGTCTAGCTAGATAATTTTTTAACAAAAAAATAACATATTTTTATATAAACAAATATTTTCTAACTAACAAATGAGCTTTATATAACTAATTAAACATATAAGTGATTTACGAGTATTTATCGAGTATCTAGGTGAACATATAAACATGCACTTAAATGAATTGTTCACGAGCATAACGAGTCGAGCAACATATTGTTCATGGTCGATGTATTTATAATCGAGTTGAAAAATCATGTTCAAGGCTCAAATTTAGATTGATTAATATCGAATCGAGTATTGACCGAGCTTGCTCAAGCGTACCGACTTCTTTACACCCGTACGCACACCCTCTTCAGTAATCAGCTTATCTGCACCGGGGGCTCCACCAATCCTCAATTTTTCTAAATTTGTTTCATACCTTTCTAAATTTAAGCGAGAACTTGCTATATCCCCTTCCGGGAGCTCTGCATATACTTTCATAGCTAATTTTCTCTAGTCCATTTTAACTACGAGATATCGAAAGGATGCAGAAGCTGTAACATTGCATTCCATTAGTGCCCGATTTTGTAGATGTAAGAAGAGTTGAATTAATTTTGAAGTGGCTGGCTGGTAGAGATGATTGTTATGCTGATCAAGTGGTCAAGTTGGGAGGCTCAAGAGGATGGACGACGACTTCTGGCCATTTCCAGCTTGATTTGATATAGCGAGTCATAATCACACACTGTGTACGTGATTTCTGATCGATATTTTCTTCAATTTGGAAATCAAATTTTTGACTATGAAATTGGTGTACGTGAGTTAGGACTTAGGGGGGGACTTGTATTGGCTGCCAGCTGCTACACTCAATAATGGATTCTTCAAAGCTTCTGTTCAAGACAAAAGAGAGGTTTATCAACTTCTCATAATCACATTATTCAACTGGTTTGTTGAGATGTAGCTGTGAGCAGATATGATGTAACCAGACTATGGTTGTTTCTTGAATTTGTGTTCGTTCGGCCTCGCTTGATAACACGTGCCAAATAGCATTTTGACATGATTTAGAAGCAGCTCACAGACTTTTGAAATTGGCTGGATTGACCCACACACAACACTGGGACTCAATCAAACACATCTCTGTCGTTGATTCTCAATAATGAGCAATTTTGTTCAGGTGTATGAATAATTAATACAAATGCTCTACCGTTTCATTAGGTGAACATGGAAATTCATGGACAGCCACTGATAAGACCCTCTGCGAATTTTTTTAAAAAAAAGGGCATCACTAACACTAACCAACCTTACTAAGTTTTCCCTCTCATTGGTTGTGGTGGAATCAGTCGAGCTTCATCAAAATGATAGGGACGTCAACTATGCTGGATTTTGAGATTGAACGGAGATCCGTAGGGAGCTATTAGACCCAGATTTTGCATGATCCTTTTACTTCGCACGGTTGCATCGGGATGTACACTGACTGGAACAACTGCCTGCAAACATAGTCATTACGTATTAACATAGTGATCGGAGCAATAGATGGATTGAGGCACACAAAATAGCATATATGTATGTGCAACCCACCTTGCAATGGATGTTGAGATTGTTGTCAACTTTATCTGTATTTTCTGAGTCAAGCTGTGTGGTTTCGTCGTCAGTTGTTTGGGAATGTAATTTTGGCAGTATTGGGATTGGGCAACTTTTTGCGACGCTTGTTGCACTGCCCACTTCAGATTTCGGATCAACATGCTTAAGATTTGTTTCTAACTTGTTATTAGCGTGCATTCGTCTTGGAGAAACCCTACTTTGAAGCTGAGTCATATATAACGAAAAGGACACAAACAAAGCTCAGATGAGATACCAATTTGACCAATATTCGTCAATGTGTAATGTGTAGAGCTAGACTGATATGAAACAGCAACTCACAGATAATTCCTTCTCCACCGCCGTTGTGTTCTTCTTCCAGCTCTTGTTGTTCGTTCGGCTGCGTAGCTTTCTACCATTTTGATCAGGCACATAGTCACTTATTCTCATCCCAGAAAGATCACTATCTTCTTTTCCCTTGAAAACAAATTCAATTTATTAGAAAAGTCTAATCACACAATTTCCGACATGCATAACACAGATTTGTACCAGTGCATTGTTATCCTCATCAGGACTCGCGTCAAAAGATGCCTCAGGGCTGACTTCTCCTATACCACACATATGAACAAGCTGTTAATTAAATGTTCATCCCCAGACTGATCTATGTTTATAGAGCACAGTGACACATAAAACTCTTCAAGAAACCAGAGCATGTTATTGAAGTACTGTCCAGGGCATGGGAGGCTATGTCTTATATTCAGTACCTCCAAAATAAGATTTAAAGGCTCGTTTTAACAATATTGAAAGCTAATGGCCGCACTATAATAGCACAGTTGAATGATTATACAGAGGAATCAAATGTGTTACCTATGGTCTTAGTAGCTTCGGAAACTGCTAGTCCTTTGGATTTACTCAAGCGTTGGCAATCCTACATGGAAAATAAAATTGCAGGAAGCGACACAAAATATTAATGAATAGTTGTTGGTATGAGATTATAATTAACAAATTCAGAAAGAAGTTATATAAGGTAGCCAGTTACCTTGTCCAGAGATTCCTTGAGTATTTGATCATAATTACCATTATAAAGCTTCAATACCTGAGGTTCCATATGAATTTTAATGTTGCATTAAAAGAAATTAAGATGTGTTTGCGGAAAGCCAGAGGATGTGAGATGGAAAACATCGCCATCATGTTGGAAATCTGTAACTGACCTTGTCAAACTCTGTACGACTTTCCAAAGGGTCCACATACAAGCTGCACAGAAAGTCAGACGTATGAGAAGTTTCGATCCCAATATATGTTTGACGTAAAAAAGACATAAGAAAAAAATAAAGAGATTTCTTAACTATAAGTAGCTTCCATAAACTCGGACAAGAACTTCACCCACTGATCTCTCACTTGGTTTAATTAGTATACTCACTGTGTCAGCATCGACGACCTGGATAAATGGGGGGGAAAAGAGAGAAATGATTTTACATATTAATATTATATTTAACATTCAACAATGTCAAAGTTATAGGTTTGCAAACCTGTGCAGGCCACCATGAAGAAGAATGGAGTTTTACCCAAATAAGATCACCTAACTTGACACCTCCACTTGATTTATGAATCTCGTGTTTCACACCACCTTCCTCAACCTCAGTCACTTCATTTGCACCATTCGTAAGATGCTTTCGCTTCATGATTGAAAATATGCACGCTGGGAATAAGACATTTGGAGAAATAGATTCAGCACCAAACAACCAGAAGACTTTATTTCTACTTCTTTGGACTTGAGAGTCTGTTCAAAAGCGATGTTGCATCTTTTCTCAGCAGAACCAGCAACATGCGCAGACTGGTAATTACATTACTTGAAGACACATTCATAGATCAGTGCGATAAAAAAAAAAACTAATATTCCCCCACCTATCTAGTCTGAACTTTCAAGTTTGTATTAAATTGTGAAACTTATTCCCTGCCTATCTACTTTCCAGAATATCCTCAAAATCCGGTTTTCCTAAACGACCAATGTGCCGTGAAACCATTCAGCAATTCTTGCTGGAATCATATAGACTTGAAACAAAAGCTCAAAGCAACATATATGATATCAACAAACCGCCGACCGAAACGTACATAGTGCAGTAATCATTGTGGGACGAATGCATCGTTGCAGCATTCTCAGCCTCCCTTATATATATCTCCTTACACCCACAAAAAAGGAACAAAATCATTCACAGGCCATCAAACCAATAACTCCAAACAGCACACCCAATATTCAGAAAATAGCTCATAAATCAGTCTACATTCGTATTTCACTGAGCACAACACACAAGCGAATTCTGAAAAAAACCCTAACTTTCCGCAGAGAAGTGAAAAAAAAAAAATGGAACTTGCGGAAGTGGTTGAGGAAAGTGCGTGAGAACTCACCATTACACGGTCGGAGAATTTCGAGTTGGTCGTCGTCGATTGACAGCAAAAAGCAGGTTGAGAACAAAATCAAACAGACCTGTACAGCGCAATTATCAATAGTGACTATGAAAAGAACGCAATTCGGATTGGAGAGAAAATATTTCTTTGAAAAATAAAAAAAATACTGTAATTTATTATTATTATTATTATCACATGAGACAAAATATATTTAAAAGATTTAAAAAAAAATATTTATGCAAGTGAGGAGAATTTGTCAGCTGGCGTTGAGCAACATTCAAGTCTGATATGATCACAGGTTGAAACGGTCCTTCTGTTCTTGGTTGAGTCAAGTAAATGATGTCCTCCCCTCCCATCAAGTCCACACTATACAGCCAGAAGAGTCCGTGAAATCCATGTCTAGCTATCGAGTTGTCGTTACCAATCAGCCCCGTGGTGAACAATGGAGGATGAGTTTTTGGGTCATTCAGCGGAACCTTCAAATAGAAACGTTTCAGAAAAGAAAAAAAAACGATCAGGAATGCTTATTTCCCCATAAGGTAGGTCCATATCTTATGGGATCACCGAGGTCCATTTCAATTTTCACAACCTGCAGAACATGACTATATATTTCCTCATTTTTGGGATTTTTCAACACAAATATCGACCAAGTAGTCCAAGAGAAGTTGGGAACCAAATATGTATATATAATGAACAAAACCTGGAGTTATAGTCAAAATGGAGTCATTCAAAATGAATCCAGGCACCCACGCGCTGAGACTGTAATCACCTATTCCGATATTGTCTATTGAGAAATGGCCATCTTCATTTGTTTTTGTCCAAAATTGATAACCCTGGACAAAGGAACACTTGACTGTTTATGAGTTGCTCTTGGAACCAGTATTGTAAAAGTAATCTGCGTGGTTACCATGGAATTCCTCCGCCAATCGCCTACCTCACCAGGAGGAGTTAATCCAATGTAGGCTCCAGAAGCTAGCTACTATGAGATCATCATTCACATACCTTCAGTTCAAAACACAAAATTACTGTATCATTTATACCATTGAAATATTAAGATTTGCTTAAATCTCAATGCATCTGTCTTGAGCAAAAAATCTTCCAGTTATTCTACCAGCATTTGGGAAGTCATCTGACGCCAAGAAATTATATAGCCAGTTCCCAACTTCAACACACATCTGAACGAATCGAAACAGTAATAGAAACTTATACACAGCAAAATTAATACACACCAGTATGTTTGACAAGTATGCATACTTGGGATTTAGCGTCTCCCCAAAGGCTTTCCGTTTTGCCGGCCCTTCTTCATTTCCATTAGAGTTTAGGTAGAAAAACACTGGGCCGAAAACCTTTTTCCATGCATCTTTGTCACCAAACTTCGCCATAAGATCCTCACCTGCGTAATGTGCACTCATAAACATCTACAGAAATTTTAAAGAAACTCACGTTGTAAATGATGCGTTAGTTATGACTCCGTTATAGTTTACATGTCATTGTGCTCGAAGAAAACTTTAGTGGAAAGCGGAAATTTAATTCTTTTGTCAAAATATTCAAGGGGACATACTTGCCCTCAAGCGACATATCCCAGCTTCTTATATGAAAGAATATTGCTCCACTAGCCCATCAGTTTCAGCGACCACTACAAAATATGTTCCCTGTACCCTGCATATCTCAAAGAAGAATAGAAGTCTTCAGAATATCGAATTTGAGTAAGAAAAACAAAACATATGCAACGCCTTCACCATTGCAACCTTTCATCTATTTCCAGTTGTTCCTAAAGTCCCTGGCAGATTCCAGACAAGATCCCAATACCTTAGATCATTTACATAAACAGATTTCAGATTCTTAGAATTCTCTGAAAGATGAGCTAGATGCAAACTACAGACCCTCCGTTGTAATCATCATTGAGCACCTCTAGCAAGTTTTCCAGTCCATTGTAAGAAACTGCGGTCAGAACTCACATCCCCTTGAGGCTTAGATAAGGTCACTTCACATTTGTCATTATCCACCACCACCTGATCAAGCGCATGAAATAATAATACATACTTAGAGATGACTGGTTGTGAAACTTAATAGCATTTGAAAAAATTTCACCTTTATGAACAGACAGAATCTCTCTATCCATTGTCTCACTACAAAGTGAACACTCCACCTGTTTTAGCGCGAATCAATTAGTGAAGTATGGCAAGTTCTGAGTGATCTGAAATTTCAAATGGATCCCTTAAAGCGAGCATATGTCCTAGTAACATAGAGCGTCATTTAAGAGGATGGGCTCATAATAATTGATAAATGATTAAAACTAGTAAAGTGGATGAAATCCTAAGTCAAATCTACTGGGACATCGAAAAATCTGACTGCAAACTTTTCAAAAATTGAAGGTGTTCCCATACCTCATCTTAATTGAAACTAGCATAATGAATCAAATGTGAAATTGCAGATTGATTCCCTGGCTAAATGTTTTAACATATTTGCTATCACTATGTACCTCAAGTAACAAAATTCCAATTTTTTTAACAAAGCATCTCCCCCTGAGTACGTCTAGATTTAGATTATATTCTCTAAAACATAAATGTAAAATCAGAATTCTAAAACTTTGTTACAACAACAAACCACATACGAGCCTTGAGCATTTTTGGTATCAGTCATGACGACCATGTAAATCTATCCACTCCTTATGATATGTGCCAAAGCAAAATTAAAAGCGGGTTTTGAAACACACACGGGGTGCATGAGTATTCATGAAGTGCTCGTCAGCAAATTTTGTGGGGATTATTTCACCGCAGACTTTTGCATTTCTCTAAATTCCTTGAGCAGTGAGCGAAATGCAGATCAATGTTTGCAGCAGGAATGCTCCTCTCACTACAAACAATATCAAAATCAGATTAGCCCCCTTGTCAGCATGATATAAAAACACACTAACAACATTCTCTTCTCTTCCACAACCAAATTATATAAACAAATCCGTACCATAAAAGTGAGACATCCAAAACTCAACAACATCATGACGCCTCCTATGTAACAATAAAACTGAAAAACAATGTCATATATCAATGAAAGAGAGAGGGTTAGGTTACCAGTGGGTGCAGATAGTGGTGGAGGGTTGGGCGGATGAACTCACGATGTCAGCCATCAGCATCACAAACCTGTTGCAGCTCCTCAACACACAACAAAAATCTTATCAATTAAAATTCAGATAAAAAAGCATAAAATCAGAGATGATATTCCATTGGGAGGACCGGGTAATTCGACGATGTCATTTGATTGACTGATCGATCGATCGATCGGGAAAGGACGCAGGCTGGGCGGTAAGTGGGGTCCACGTTGGTTTTTAAAAGATGATCAAATCATTTACTTCTACTTCTCGCACGCCCAAGCGTTGGGCCTTCTTTTCTTTTGGGCCGGCCCATTTATTGTAATGGTTGTGTTTCGTCGACTCAAAAAGAAAACTCTAAAACAGAATGAGATGAAGAATTTGAAGATGAACCTATGCTATGTTCCTTATCTTGCACTAACAGAATTATTCCTCACACCATTATTAAACTTTATAGTGCTCTTGTCAAAGCTTCCCGACTGATCACTCTCTAAGAATCTAGCTATGTCCATGTATGGCTTGATAGTTGATAAATGGAAATGACTGAGAATTATTCGGACACTTTAGACATTCAACTATTTTCTTTAGGCTCCGTTTGGTTGCGGGAAAAAAAAGTGAGGAAAGGAAAATTTTGAGTGAAAATGAAATTTTGTGTTTGGTTGT
>JAWWMW010001611.1:170744-190938 GCA_035048345.1 Echeveria elegans | reverse complement strand
TTGTAATTAATGGTAAAGAGAGGGGTGAAATTGTGAAGAGAGGGTAGTTGAGTCTTTTTCTTTTGTTTAATGAAGGGCAGATAGGTAATTTCAAACTTGATTTTACATTCTTCTTCCTATTCTTTTATAAGAATATATACTATCCCGTATGGATCTCAAATTATACAGCACAAAAAGAAAGTTTATTGATGTTTTTAATGTAATAATTTAATATGCCTCCATTATATTTCCCAAAATATTGTTGGGAGCTTTTATTCTCCTTCATGGAGGTCGTTTATTGTCTTCAGTGTGAAAGTTATGCATTGATTCAAAGAGTCATTCTTGGTGAGTGCCACATGCTATGATGGAGATTATGTGATAGATATTAACTTAATTTGTTAAGTACTCACTCCGTCCTGAAATGTTCTGTACATTTGGTTGTTTGACACAAATATTAAGATTGTAATGATTGTGTGAGTGAGCGAATAGTGTAAAAGTAGAAAAGTAAATAGTAATAAAGTAGGAAAGAGAGTGTTTTGAGAGAAAAAATGATTGTGCGAGTGAAAAAATAATATAAAAGTAGGAAAGTGAATAGTAATAAAGTAAGAAAGATAGTGTACTGAGAGAAAAAAATGATTATGTGAGTGATAGTATAATGTAAAAGTAGAAAAATGAATAATAATAAAGTAAAAAAGAGAGTGTATTGAGAGAAAAAAGATGATAATTAATATAAAAGGAAACAGGAAGAACATAAGGGGACACCAAAAAAGGAAAGCAGGAAGAACAAAAGAGGACATAGAGAGTAATTTTTTTAATAATTGTACCCACCTTTTCAAAAAATAATAATTAAGCAACTACTCCATTTTTCCCAATGACATCCTGACAATTTTATTTTCATTTGTAATTGTCTTTTTGAGCTATAAGAATTATATTATACTTCATCTGTCCTTTTTTGTCACAGATAGACACGTTGAGAATTTGTGGAAGTTTAGATCGTCAGATCATGCTTATTATATACTCTATTTGTCCTCTTTTATTCTTCATGCTTTTCTTTTTAGGACGACGGATGGTACGCTAGTGCTTAATGATAGAATAATTTAAAAATTGTTGAGTCAATCTTATTGTTTTCATTCTTAATAGGAGTTTTTACAAAAATGGTCAAATAAATGACCGTCCTTTGGACGACAGATTTCACTATCGTTTGCTAACAAAGAATTTAAGAAAATATTTGTGAAAGAAAAAAAATAGGGATGTCACAGTAAATATGCTCAAAGAAATGAGTATTTTTTATATTTTTAATAGTTATCCCAACAGATATTTATGTGCCATTCATGATCAAACAAGTTTAAATTTGCAATTCGTATGCATGTGCATGTATCGCATGAGATATATTCATGTAAAGACGTAGATATAGCACAAACACAAATTATCAACCTTCCTTAACACATCATGAGATGAACATACCATAGGTGAGTATCTATAGATGATGGAGATACCATGCTTTTGGCAATGATGTGCACATTAACGTGGAGTTAATAAGATGGAGATATGACCTAGAAAGATGCTTTGGTTCAGTTTCTGATCAGACAAGAGTTGAATGTTCTCGACTTCTAGCAAGTGAGGATTGTATATGCAAGGAGAAAAATTCCCCTAACCACGCATGTTTGTAACAAGTAGAGGTGTAAATAAGCAGCTAAACACTTGAGTAAAATGGGTGACTAAAACTAAAACCACCTTAAATCACATATTAGCTCATCTTCTTTCACCAATGCTGACAACTTTCATAGAAACTCAGATGACACAAAATACATCTAATAAATTCAAGTCATTTCATAACTCAGTGTGCATGGTATAAAGCCTGAATCAAGCTGCATAATGCAAATAAAACAAGATCGGATGGCAAGGATGTTACATTAGTGTACCCTTTGTTGTATGTTGCTCTAGATTCAAGCATGCCGTGCGCCTCAAGTTTCAAATGAGTGGGTAAAAGCTCTTTATATGTTAACTATGTTGTTTACTTATCTCGCAGCTCTCTTTTTGGAAGCAAGTCTGGTCTTCTTAGTCTGAAGTTGAACCTCCGTCCTGGAATAACAATTGTACGCAACAATAAAGTCAGTGTTTCTCTGTGGTTTTGAGTCTGTTGACAGTTCATGCTGATTTACCACGTTGAGAAAATGAAACAATACCAGGGGACTTTCTTGAGAATAGTTTGAGGATTTCGTCGATAATGATGACCTGCAGGATCCCACACGTGTTCATCACATAAGGAAAATTTCAAATGTGAAGCGAATCAGAGATATCTACTGATGGGTACTTACAGGGAATGAAAGATAGAGGACAACAGTCCAATCAGCCCATGATAACGGCGTCACCTGAAATGGATTATATCAGGCTCCCATGTACGAACTTCTCTTGGAGTACAAAAAGGCCTATAAAAATCATAAGGCTTGAGGCTTACCGAGAAAAGAATTGATAGAGGCTTCACATACAGAATAAGCACGTGAAGGAGCATAGTCAACACGATGGAACCAACTAACCACAAATTACTCCATGGCGGGACAACACTAGAAATACACAGGTTGCGTCTGTCTCAGATAAGCTTTTCAAATCATTATGTAAAATATCAGCAAATTTACAAGACAGGCTTACAGGAGTGACTGGTTTTCACTGAGGTTATTAAGTGCATTGAACATCTCAACAACAACTAGCACTGTCATTGACACGGTTGATGGATGTTTGTCATCAAAGATGCTACACGGATAAGAAGTGTCTCTTGTAGCGCAGGTATCGAAACTTATCTGTCAAGAAACAGAAAACAGAAAGAAGAAAAAGGGAGTTTGGTAATTGAGTATCCGCGAGAATAAAAAGCCAAGCATCACAAAGAGAATAGAAATGACAATCACCAATTCAGTGTACGGAAGCTTTGGACCGGATTCGGAGTAAAGGAACCACCATATGAATCCAGCAATAGTAGCGATGCCAACATAAGCTGCCAAATATGGTTGCCATATTTGTGATAGTATTTACAATGGCGAGATGTACCAATAAGCACATTGGCGGCAAATTAAGTTCTAACTTGTACAAAAATAAGTAGTTTGTTTACGGTAAATCAAGAACAGAAAAAGTTCACATAATGCCAACACAAGGCAATATAAAGCCTGGTAGATCTTCTCATCATATGGCTAAGTATTTGCAGCAGACATACACATCAAACTGAAACAACGGATTAACACACATTTGCGTTCAGTCTTACCTCCAATTACCAAGTAGCGGAAGAAAAGCCATCCGCTAACCACGGCTTCATTCACCTACATGTTCATGAGGCACAATATGGTTTAAGACTCCATTTTAGACAAGGACAGTCAAAACTTTCTGGAACAAACAGGCAGTAGGGAAACTTGTGACAAAATTATCAGAATACTTTTGTTCTTTCCCAGTATTAGCTGTATCCCTATCTAGAGCTCCTAATGACCTTGACCCAACTGCACTGTCACAGTGCGTGCTATTCATATGTGAATCAGAAGATGTATATGCGAACCAACATGTTTAGCAGATGCCCACGGTTTCTTAATTTTGCAAACCAACACGGTTGCTAGACATGGGAAATATTTCAATATTATCACTATCACCTGAGAAGGTGCACCTGAAGTGAACATGCACACACGGAGAAGTATACTAGCCAAGTGCTTGCTTGATGTCCTTTTTGGGCAGTGTTCTAAGCCATCAACCTATTTCTACGGCGTTTAGATTTGTACATGGGTTCCACAGATTAACTGGATGGGTATTTTTATATTATAAATATGATATGGATTATGGACTGTTATGACATTCTCATTTCCTAAGTGGTGCTATGACATGCAAAATGATAAATAAAAAAAGTGGAGCACATATGATCCTGAACGGGCCAGAGTAATTCCTGTAATACCTTACGAGGCTTCGATTTCATCACATCAGAATCTTGCTTATTAAAGCCAATAGCCGTTGCGGGCAACCCGTCAGTAACCAGATTTACCCATAGCAGCTGGACCTGAAGGTTAGACAAGAAGCTAGTTAGGAGACAGTTCTTAGCTGTTTGCCTCAGAAAGACGAAACCCATGTACTAACACTTACACATGTAAATACAGATGGTGCTTAACGGGGATCAAATCAGTAAATAAACTTACGGGAGCAAGAGTGTCTGGTATTCCAAGCACTGCTGCAACAAAAATGCAGACTACTTCTCCAATATTCGAAGAGATCATATATCGTATGAATTGCTTAGTATTATTATAGATAGCCCTTCCCTCTGCAATGGCCTGAAAAATATCTCGTGAGCCGCCTTTTCTCATTTTGTTTTACAAAGAGTTAATAAGCTAAACTGAGTATCAGAAGCAAAGTTCAATGATCAGACCATACCGCGACAATTGAAGCGAAGTTGTCATCAGCTAAGACCATATCAGATGCACTCTGTACCAACAAGGAAAACGTAAATTTAAGTAAATGATTCCAAACTTGAAACAGAAAGTTAGCTTGGATTACTTTTGCAACAGCTGTCCCTGATCCCATTGCGATACCAATATCTGCTTTCCGCAGCGCAGGTGCATCGTTGACACCATCACCAGTCATTGCAACCTACAAAATTCATTTAGTAGAAAAACATTGGAAATCTCAGTCTCCTATGGGTAGCAGCGGACAGCTACTGTATACGTTCATGCAGTGCCAAAAGATTCATGCCTGGTTTCTCACACCTACTAGTACATAAACTAACTGTTTATTTTATTTTAAAAAAAACCTCAAGATTAGTGCTGAAAGGAAGGTGAAGTCTCAAGTCTTGGTCTCCACCAAACTAGACCTCAAAGTTCAACAGTACATTGTTTTTGGTTATGAATCTAACATCTCATTTATTTCACATAAAAAAATCCACTCACAAGCTCTGAATTGCTTGGGAATATGATGGATAAAAGTGAAGTAAAAAAGCAAGTAAAAAATCCACTGGTATAATCCACATCCGACGTCTGACATATTACCCCGTTGAATGTGATATCAATTTGTTTTGTAAGTTGACTAGATCATAGCAATATTACTCACCACCTCATTCTGGCGTTGTAGAGCCTCAACTAGCATCCGTTTATGAGCTGGCTCAACCCTACACAGTATTGCAGTGGAATAAGTTGTGCAAATAGAACTAAATTCACTTAGAACATTGCATGCATAACTGTGGCAGTCGCCGCAGTCCAATGAACTAAACCCAGGGTACCTAGTAAAGATAGCCATTCGTTGCAGTGCCAGTGTCTTCTGTAAAGCCGGAAGCTCTTCAAACTCAGATGCAGTGTAAGAGTGGCCAGTAAAATCATTTAAATGGTCAAAAGCACCAATTTTTCGCAATATTGATTCTGCAGTCGACTAAGATCAATTTGAAAATCAATCACCAGGGGTCAAAGTGTCAAACCAAAGCAAAATACCAGATGCAGAAAACCTATTCACTTCACTTACTTTGTTATCTCCTGTGACAACTATAACGCGAATACCGGCCGTCAGGCAAGACAGCATAGCATTTCTGACTTCTTTTCTTGGAGGGTCAAGCATGCCGACCTGTCAACAGACCAGAAGAAAGGTGATTAGTAGAACAAAGGTGCCCGTGAATAATGAAGATTGATCTTCGTTAAGATCACAATTCTGATTATCTTTCATCAACACTGCTCACACAATTCATGTATGCAACTCAAAAAAGAAGAAGATAAATAATCAAACTAATCGTGAAAGAATGCGTACCAACCCAATAAAGGTAAGATCATTTTCATCATCATAAGACAAAGCTTGCTGACGAGCAGGCATCCGCTTCATAGCTAAAGCCAAGCATCTCAAGGTTTCTTTCCCTGCAAACCTAGAGCATGAAAATCCATGATTATCGAAGACTTTATAGCTTCAGATGCATTGCAATATTTGCACATAACTACACGCTATGACCAATATCATCAACATGATTACTTCTTCTTCTTTTCTTTTTCTTTTTTATTTAAAACCCCACCAAATGTGAGAAATAAGGTGCGTCCAGGATGACTCGAACCCGAGCGCTCATGGTTGTTACACCAAGAGCATGATGACTTGACCACCACCCCTTCCGCAACATGATTACTTCAAAAGAACATAAAGCATAAACTTGTCCGAAATATCTCAAACACACAACGATAAGAGACCAATGCATATTTGCACAATGAATCAATGGAGACGTACCATGTTGCATCAGAATACAAGGATTAAGCTAACCTGTTGAATGATGACTCCAATTCAGTTCTGACTCTACTTGTCAGTGGAACCGTAGAACCATCATCATTGCAGAGGACATTAGTACAACGAGGAATAATACTTTCTGGAGCACCCTTTGTGAATAGTATTTCTGATTGCTTTCTACTACAAAGGACACTCATCATTTTCCGATCACGTGAAAATTCCAGAAGTGATACCTGTATCATCCAACAACAATTGTTCACGCACAGTTCTTGAAGAAGAATATCTCATGCAACAGATTGAACAAATACAGTAAATTAGGTCACAATCATTTCATCATTTCCAACTTCGTGAAGCGGATTGGGGAAAAATTATTGAGGTTAATAACAAACTAGGTGCTCTAGAAAAAAGACCCTACGTGATTCAGCTTTAAGACCCTATGTGAACATATTCAGATAAAATGAACTGTAAACAATAGGTGGATGAATAAAAATCCTTTTTATTTATTTAAAGAGGATGACAGAGTCATACGACCATGTGCAGTTTGCATGATAGTATATGTATATGCATAGGTCTGTACGAATAGTGCAGTTAAACTGAAGTAAAAGAAGTGTGCAATTTTCGCGGGCCACTCCTTGTGGGTCACCAATTATTAATTCCGACTAATTATGGATAATCTAGAGCATGAAAAATCACATTTAAAGACCCAAACCTTTTTGAATTGATTTTCCCAATAACGGTTACAGTAGGATGCACGATCATGCTTGCTTAGCCTATTAAGAGCGGAGGGCATTGAATCAAATCCAGGAAGCCCAACCTGATGAGAAAAAATTAAACGTAAGGCATCGAAACAAGAAGGCCATAGGGACACTATAACAGAGGAAATACATAATGAATCTCTGATAATACCTTTTCAGAAAATACCCTAAAAGCTACTTCAGTTGATTCTCCTATTTTTTCGTAGGTACCCTTGTCTGGATTGTATTGCAAAACAGACTCATTGCAAAGAGCAGAACACATTGCCATATGAAGAAGGCAAGGTGACTGAGCAGGAAAATCAAGCTGCAACAGAAAAAGAAAATTCTTAAAGAGATTATTGCCAGATGCCTGACGAGGTTAGCATGTACACTGATCATAATCTGTGAGCGAAGCATTAGCTTCACTTACAGAAGCTAATTACAACAGAGGCAGTGTGCCCTCTCTATCGAAACTAATCAACCAAAACTGATCCAAAATCATTGAACATATCCTTGTAATAACTTGATTTCGTAACCAACCATTTTCAATTGATTTTTACTTCGGAAAATAATTAACCGTTTATACAAATAACACTTTGTCAAATTAATGGAACTTGGAATCATTTTAACCAAAAAAATATAAAAGGTAAGTTCATTGTATTTGTGACAAAACTTACTTGCATTCCACTTCCGTCAAATATAAAGCCTTCTGGTGCATATGTTGTACCACTGACACTGTATTCAGATGTCACAGGATCTTGGTGTGTAGATTGAACTACACAAATCTACGCACAAGTGAGATTGTTTTTATTTCATTTACTACACATGATATGAACACGATAACAGATGCATGCCTACTGCAATGTGAATGAAAGTAATTTGATTGATTATTATGGTACAAGAATGCAACAGTGACAAATACAATGAGAGGATGTAGCTACAGCTACTGTTTGGATTTCACCATTAACAGAAATGGATAAATATTATTATAAATAATATAATTATTCTGCCAAAACTGTAAGGAATATTAATATAAATATGATTATGTGGAGTACCCAATAAGGTAAAATGAGAGTTTGTTACCTTAGAGACGGACATCATATTGGTAGTAAGGGTACCAGTCTTGTCACTACAAATCACTGTTGTGCAGCCTAAAGTCTCAACAGACGGCAAAGATCTGACAATAGCATTCAGTCGCGCCATTCGCTTTGTTCCAAGAGCCAAACATCTAATAACAATACAAGTTTGAGGATCAAATAACAGGCGATTCTCTGATACAAGTCCAGATTTTGGTTATCTGTTAATAGCAATAATGCCCACTCTTCTGCTTATATGTTAAGCCAAGATTCTGGTTCTGTTAAAATCGAAGTCACTTACGTTGTAACAACTGCGGGAAGCCCTTCAGGAATTGCAGCAACAGCAAGTGCGACTGCAATCTGAGCAAGAGACAACTCTCATGAGTCATAGTGGAAACAGTAGAACAATATACATTCCAGTTAAATGCTATCACAAGCCTGTTCACATCTCCGTTGCTTGACATACATCAAGCATCATTATTTCCAAAACACAAGCAAAACAAGATCAAGCAAAGCACCTTAAAGTAGTGTATAGCACCACGCAAAAATCCTCCATGAGAAGGGTCACTGAAATGGCCAATATTGACAACCCATACCAGGACACAAATCCCAGCAATAACCTACAAACGGGAAACAATTTTAAGCTCCTGGTTTGCTGTAGTGTGATCAATGTTTAATGGATCCGTTGACAATACCATTGATGGCAAAGCTATTCTTTTCAAACTTCAGTTAGTAAATAAGAGAAGATAACAAGAAAGAAGAAAGTAAAAAAAACTGCATGTGCCATCAGCCATGAATTAATAAATGAACCAAAAGGTGAGTTCAGCAGAAATAAGTACAAAGTGCATGTCAAAAATGACCTCAAAATATTACCATTTTCTTATCTGACTCTGAGTTATCACTAAAGAAGAAAAAAACGACATTCTTGCTCTTTACCCAAGGAACAAGATGGACACTCACCTTGGCTAAAAATGTGCCGAATTCATCAAGCTTCTTTTTGAGTGGAGTTGCTTCCTGAAAAAAAAAAGTAAAACATTTTACATGTTGAGTTCCACTAGTAACAAAGGGAATCAATGTAGGATCATTCGGCTCATGTTACGATTCCAAAGGCAATTAACATTAGTCGCAAGAAAATGGATTTGTAATAAAATAAAATAAATGAACCATGGCTTTACATCTTCGGTTTGTAACATAAAATCCCGGATGCTGCCCATGGCAGTATTGGCCCCGACTCCAACCACAACAGCTCTTGCACGTCCTGCAACAACCACAGTGCCCTGGCCAAAAAGTAATTGGTGAAAGCATAAGCAATACACATAAATTACAGCTAAAGTAAATGAAACGTAGTATTGCCAAGGCCAATTTAATACTCCACTGTCACGCCTCCCTGTACAAAATGCATGTGTCTGAAACAAATGAATGATAGTTTGGTTTTGTTCTTACAGAGAATAGTGTGTTTATCTTGTCCTGGTAAACAGCATTTGCTGCAACTTCCGATGCAAGATCTTTTTCCACAGAGCAACTCTCACCTAAAATGAAACAAAAATCAAGATGAGGAATGAGCTACGGCAATCTAGGGTGTAAGAGTTATCATATGAAATCTCATGCACTTTCATGACACGCTTAGGGAAACACAGGGTGCAAGCATCTTGACTAGATCTAAATAATTGGAATGGTCTTTAATCCAAAAAGTCCACATGCAAAGAACACTCTTCAATCACCGTCACGGCACTTTGTCCCAGTTTTATAATTAGTTTAATTGTTTGACAATGATCCCTTCTTTCGTCCTCTTCTGACAATGATCACTAATATTTTGAATAAAAGATATATAGCCCAAGCAGGCTTTTAAAGATGACATTTAACTACACAATGAATAAAAATAACTGCATAATTAACTGGCTCCTATTTAGAAACCAATATTTGCACCCTACTATGTCGCGAAACTGTATATGCCATGCAAGTGTTTAAGTTTCAGTACAAAATCCAAGTTACACAAGGATTATTGAACTAAAACTATTAACAAATTTTTTATTTCCATTTACCGGTAAGAATTGCTTGATCGACACGAAGTTGATTACTGAGCATCTCAATCATTCTCATATCTGCTGGAATCTTGCATCCCACTGTTGAAGCATTAAACAAATATACATACAAATAGGTCAGGAGCGTTTTAAAATTTCCTGCCGCTTTACGTACGACCATAACCTACCACATACTTCAACGATGTCTCCTGGGACAAGTTCAGTGGCTGGTAAAATGGAGAAGCAGCCTGAAAGATGATAGAACTCAGTTTCTATTATATTGATAGTCACCTAAATGGGCACAGTCAAGTTATGAAATACATGTAATATAAAGACGCCATCTATTCGAATAACTGACATTACTAGTCCATGGCAAATGGTTCCGAATAGAAATGATAAGCAAGTCATTCAAAAGAAGATTCTGATGTAAACTGAGTCTGCACATGAGTCAGGCACTGCTATGAGGAGTAACCAACTAAATTACCATTTCGCAGCACGGTAGCAACCTCAGCCTGATAAGCACGCAATTCCTGTAGTGGAAAATCAAAACAGTTGAAGCTACAATCATTTACTGACCATAACAAAAATAGACACACCAAAAATTAGTCATTGATCCAACACATCTATTCTGATTAAAAAAAAGACATCTAGCAGATGAATCATTCATAGAGATAAGTTTAACTTATGTTATAAGCAGTCAGATGAGCCAAGCCTTGCAGTAACTATGCCACAATCAGGTAGCTACCTCAAGTGCCTTCTCAGCATTTGTCTCCGTAATCACTCCAACTGCTGCATTTGCAGCCAAAATCATCAGGATAACCTTCACATCAATACAATTCAGAAACAATAAATCAACTGATGAGTTTCTCCTAAAGCTCATTAGTAACAGCATATTTTGAACATGATAGAATGTTCAAATATACAATTTCATTATTCAAAAAAGAAATGATAAAGTGAACAAATCAAATGAAATAACAGCAAAGGGTGCATAAGCAGAAAAAGTGAATTGCATCTTACCGATGGCTCAAGAAAAGCCACCAAGCCAGTCTCTCCATTGACCACGGCCAAAATAAATGACACAACAGCGGCAACTATTAAAATTTTAACAAGCAAGTCATCAAACTGTCTCAGGACCAACTTCCAGAAAGGAGTACCTGAAACCAATCAGACATTGGATACTGTTTACTTTATATATTTAAGTCGAACTAACACGAATGAATTCTGAAAACCTACCAGTAAAATACTGTAATAAAAATCATGAAAAATGCCTGATATTTAAATATCTAAAGTGGCATACATTAAACCAACAACTTGATGTTATAACTAGATTCGCTGGACAATCATGTTCAGTTTCCAGTGCCCTATGCATAAAGCATATTTTTCTCCATGCATAGATGCTCACAATCCACCACTCATATATAATTTTTTCTCCACGGCATTCAGATAAATAAACTGGAAATTGATCACGAAGCTATAACATTAAAATAAAATCTGAAATATGAAAGTAATACAGGCCTGAGCTAAAAAAAGAAGTCCCCAGATGGAACCTAGTTCGAGCTATACAGTTAAAAATATGCGGATACCCAGGGTAAGGACTTACTTTTTTCTTCGGTAAGCACTGCGGTCGATGAAATATCCATGCAGGAAAACATGGGCATGACACAATTAGCAAATCACAAATGATATTATTGAGAGCTCTCCAATCTTAGAACTGACTGAAAATACCATTTTTTCCGTATATCCTAGCACGATCAGCAACCTGAAAACACAAGATGAACATTCACACATACAGTCAGCACTTTTTTTCTCAAAAATTAATCACATTCATTCTCACCAAGTCTCATAACTGAATCCTAAGAAAACATAAGAACCATCAAATGCTGAAACTATAAAATTGCTGGAAAAAGCTCTAGAATAAAAAGACAAAAAAATAAAATCAATAAGTCCCACCTGAAGATCATTGAGTCCTTTAGCTGGGTCGACTCCAAAGTACTCCAAAACCTAATCACAGACATTCAAACCCAGTCAGAAATAAATGAATAAATAATTACACATAAATCAAATAGCACTAAAATCAATCACATTAAAATTAAACATTTTCATAAATAAACTCAACTCCAGATATTCACAACACGTCCTCAATCCATTGTGTAAAAAAAAAAGGAGTAGAAGAACAAGGGAGAATGATCAGAGCAAGAAGAATCGTGTTGAGCTTAAAATTAACCTCCTCAACCGATCTGGCGTATGCATCTTCCATCGGAGAAACGCTTCGCCGAACTATATCCCCAAGCAGCTCGAACTCTCTCAACTTTTGTCTCCCGATTCACTCCCCAAGTCGCAGTATCGAAATTCGTTATTTATTTATTTATTTAATTAAATATATACTACTATAAAGTTCTTATGGCGACTGAGGTTTGAAACTCTGCAATCTGCAACTTCAGATCTCGGCAGCCGAAAGCAGTTGTTACGACGACGCAAATGCATGAATTGGCCCAGTCCACTATATCATTGGGCCGACATTAACAGGCCGAGCTGGCTGCACAGCTCACTAATTGTGCTTTTTCTTTCTCCTATTCCAGTCACCCATTTTAAGTTAGTGGGTTTAGGATCCAATAGTGTCTATTTTCAGTGTTTTTTTTTATGATAAAAGTATTAATATAACATATTTTTACAAAGAAATAGAATAAAATCATAAAATATTTAAATAACTGAAAACTGCAGTTGACAGCATTGGATAAAGATACAAGTTAGTGTGATATAGAAGTAGATCTATTATGGAGGATTATAACTATATAACTCTTTGTAATTGCATCGAATTCCTAATCTCATCAATTTAACTGTTGGTTAAGGACTTCAACTTATACATTTAAGTCAGCTCATATACGTATGTCATTTTACTTTTGTTTTTGAAGTTCATTTCTCTTGCATTCTTACTATCATCATGAATTGTAAACTGATTTCGATGAAAGAATAGTCACCCTCTTTGTTGGGGTTCTACAAATCTAATCATGTTTATATTATTCACACTATTGATCTATATAATGCAAGATCAATGAAGAAAATTAATCTACCCTTCCTATTCACGTCGGGTTCAACGAATCTAATCATGCATCTGTTTATATATATTATTCACAGTTTTTTTGATAAAAGGTTACATACAACTTATAGTACAAGAACAAATATCTAGTACATTGCATATGTTAATCAAACATTTCAGGTGTTTAAATCAAAATGTTTGTATTAGGGGTGTTTAAGTCTAAATTCGGCGTATAAGGAAAACTAATTTTCTCTTTTTTTAATATAATATATAAGTTCGACATTGTATGTATCTTAACCGTCAAAATTCATCATACTACATTTTCAAGTAATTTTTTATGTTTTTTTTCTTTGTAGGGCATAGTTTCTGAAGAAGAAGAAAAAATAAATTTGCATGTGTTCTTTGCTATCGTATATTCTATTATAATTTAAGTGGAATGCACAAAATAAATAACTCTTATATCTGTATTATTTAATTATTGGTAAATCAATATGTGGAAAACTAAGTTGGTGTAGGAAAATATGGTAGTTATAACAAATTATGGGCTCAACACTCGTATCATGGTATGAATTTTACAGTGTTTTACGAGAAAACTACTTGGACTGCGTTCCAGGGGAGCCTTTGGGTTTCGATCTTCGATCCACCATTTGCGTAAGAGACATCACTTTTTAATAGCGAGTGTCTTGATCCAGAGCTTATGGCGAACCACCAACGGGAGATGCACAAGACGAAATGAAGTTGTGTTGGGTCCAACAATTTAATTATTGATAAAAATATACAAAACTAGTTTTTTTTTTCTTTTCAAAATACAGTACAAAGAATGAAGAATGTGTGTATAGATGGAGGTGTACGTAGACTGGAGGAAGTCGAGTACAAAACATTCAATGATGAGAAGATCGATCATCATTCAATGATTCCTTCTAGTGACACGTCCCTTATAAAATGTATGGATCACATTGTAAGTAACCCTAGCAAAGGGGATCACTTAAGGCTGGCCCTTTGTGGGGCTCTCTCTTTTTCATTCTATTTTGATGGACAGTGATTCCATTTATTGATTCCAAGTTTTTTGTGTGTTAATTTGTCTCGTTTCCTTTGTTGCCTTAGTTTATGTATGCATGATCTTTGTTTGATTGTGTAAATATGTTTTGCCTTAGATTTTTTTTTGATACGAAGGTATTACGTACAATTGAAGGCTCATAAAGCAGCATATAACATCTAATTTATTACAATACTTGGCTCAGTTACCTTATCTAATCTCTTCGATGGGGAATCGAACTCGTGACCTCTTAGACTCACATCCAAAGTGCCAACCGTTTCACCACAACCCGTTTCTCGG
This sequence comes from Echeveria elegans, assembly GCA_035048345.1. Classification (NCBI taxonomy): domain Eukaryota; kingdom Viridiplantae; phylum Streptophyta; class Magnoliopsida; order Saxifragales; family Crassulaceae; genus Echeveria; species Echeveria elegans. The sequence goes on along the minus strand of JAWWMW010001611.1, from coordinate 176,545 downwards.
GATCCCTTCATCCATATCACAACCTGGCAGGCGACAACACATTTGCAAATAGGATGCAAAATTAGGTGAAATTTGATATTATTGGCATTCTAGCTTGCATATTATGTGCTAGCCGCGCCTTTACAAGAAGCCATCATCGATATAAATATTGGTAAAGAACTCAAAGTGTTTAAGCACTGATATCAATAAAATTTCGGCTCTTGCATAATGGAATTCAAATATGATTATTCAAAGAAAAATGATTTTTGTTATTCTTAGGTTTTGGCTTCAGTCCAAAAGTTGGCGGTAATTCACAAATAAGTACATATCGATTGTGCATTTGATGACCTACGCAAGACCCCAACTGATGTATCAATGTATTTCTAAATCTGATAATACAATACAGTGCCTGTTTCTTTAATTACAGAGGACATGACGATCAAAACTAACAGTAAAAAAATTGTGGAATTCAGTGTAAAAATCATAATCGACATGTGTGTGAATATGACATTGGTTCTATCGGAGACCGGAACTCATGAGCCGAAGTACTTTTTTCGACTTGGCCTTCCCTGAAAACAGATATAAAAAAGTCAGAAAATAGGAAAAGAAATAATAAAATATATACATTAATCCAATAAAAATAAGATCAACATAAACTCCCCAAAGCAAGAAAAGAAAAGGAAACAAAAAATAATCATCGAATTCAAGCATGGCAAAAAAAACTTGTGTGTGTATATCCCAATAAAAAATAAGTGCAAAAAAAGACAAAAAAAAAAGAAAAGAAGAAGAACTACTTGTGAATGGTTGCACACCTTTGTGAGAGATGCTGCAGAGTTTTCTTGCCCATTTGAAAAGTTGTTATAATACATTGATGGCTGCTTGCTCTGCTTAATAATTCAAACAAAAATCAAATAAGAATTTTTATTTCTTGAAAAAATAGAGGAAGTAACAATCATATCCAACAAGCCTAAATTAAGTTGCATGTACAGGGAAGAAGTAGTTAACCTTGGAGTGTGAGCTAGCAGTGTCATCCAGCTGAGATTTATCTCTTTGTTTTCCATTTTTGTTCTTCTTCGGTTTGCTCTCCGATGCATTATTCCGGTAGCTAGAGCACTCGTTCTGATTATTGAAGTATTCTTCGTCGTCATTGTACTGTCTAGGACCAGATGATGCGTCGGATACCATGGACAAATCCTCTTCTCCTCCACCACCATAACAATTATTTCTCTCTTCCTCAAAATACTCTCCACACATCAACTTCATGCTACCGGTTCTCCGAGACTTTGGCGACGTAACGAAGTACTGAGTCCATCCGGATTCGCAGCCACTGCTGAAATCAGACGAAGTGTTCATTTGTGTGACTTTGATATGGGGAAAGATGTGGGTAAGGTGGTATATAATGCCTTAAGGAGGTTTTTGATCAAGGTTTATATATAGGTTTTTTTTTTCTTAAGAGGAAAAGGAAGATGAATAAAATTGGTATCTTATCCAACTTCGTTATTCCAGCTTTTGACATTCATGAAAGATTATTTGAAGTTTCACTTGAATAGATATTGTTTTTTTTTTTGTTCAAAATTATTGAACCTCCTAGTGGCACTGATTGCTCATAAAGAAACTGATTATTCGCTAATATTTTGTTTATTATTATTAACCCATGTTTTTGTGTGTGAGTTGGCATCGTCTTTATCATATGTAACACAAATATAGGTCCTACTCTCATCGTAGAAGAAGCATGTAATTGCGTACTTATGTTGTTTTAGTTGCCCAATTTCAAAATGGGAATAATGTCATTTAAATCCCCAACTTCTCAGTTTTGCTCATTTAAATCCCCAACTCAGTTTTGCCTATTTAAATCCTCAATTTTTTAGTTGACTTTCAAAAAAATCTTAAGTTTATATTGACTTTGTCATTATAGGCATCAATTGAGCATTTAGGGTTTAGAGTTTAGGCTTATAATGGCAAAGTCAACATAAACTCAATATTTTTTGAAAGTCAATTAAGAAGTTGAGGATTTAAATAGTCAAAACTGAGTTGATGATTTAAATGGGCAAAATTGAAAAGTTGAAGATTTAAATGACAATTTTCCCATTTCAAAATATAACATGTAAGATGTTTTTTTATATACTTTCAACTTGATTTTTCAAGAAGTCAATTGTTTGAACCAGGCTTCATTTGGTTGGGATAGGAGCGGCGATTTTTGGCGTCTAGCGTGGCGGTGCTTGCGACACGCCCTTTCTCGATGGGTTGGGCACATGCCTTTCGAATTAGTCTAAACGATGCAACTGGTGTCAACTTTGTTGGCCATTCGTCAGCAATATTAGATTTGTATCCTAGGGGTTCCTTGATGGTGGTACATATGAGAACTCTTTGCTGGGCCTTTTTAGTTCTAATGCTTAGAGCATCAGTAGCGGAAGATGTAAAACGAGTTGGCAAATTAATTGTTTACACTTGTGAACAGTGATTTCAACCCAATATTCCGGAATATTTAGTCTTATCATTTTCATTGATCCATATTCCGGAATATGTTCTCCTATTGTTACCTTGATTTTTCCAATTGACCGTTCGAATATTTATATAGATGCACATATACTACTCCCTCCGTCCCATTATATATATAGAACTCATTTGAAGTTTGGCACGGTTTTTAAGAAAATTGTGTTATGTGAGGTAAAAGTAGAAAAGAAAATGACTGGAAAGTGAATAGATTCGAGAGAGTGTGTAAATATGAGTGAAAAAATTTTCATTTATGGAAAGAACTCTTATATTTTGGGACGCTTAAAAAAGAAAAGGGAACTATATAATAGGACGGATGGAGTAATATTATGTCTGCCCTTATTCAATCAAATGACAGTTAACGAACTATCAACATGATAATAAATTTTATATTCTGTTCTTTTTAGGGTCGGCTAAAAGTAACCTAAACCTAAGTGCAACCACGAACCAATAAAAGATCCGAATCAAACCCTACAACAATGTAAAGAAGTTGTCTCATTACCTCCATATACTAACTCACTTTATAGCCTTTATGCACTTCTCAATCGCTATTCGCTACACATCATTATTAGGATATGAATAATTCAAAAGGTTGCCAGTTGGCTTTGGGTCCTAGATAGGTGTATAGCGTTTTCCAATGTATTGATGTGTATGATGTCGTTCTATGCAATGCATATAAAGTTTGTCGTGATGTGTGTGCATTTTAAGTAATGGCCAGGTTGGCCATCCTACCAGCTAGGAGAAGATCAATCTAATTGATTTACAATTGAATTTTATATTTTCATATTGTCTGCTTTGTGGCTGCATGCAGCTACTACCACACGAGTACATATATTATACAAAATGGCTTTGATGATGCCTATTCATATCATAGTATGTCTTGTAGCAATCGGTATTATTGTTTGACGACGTGAGAGAAAATGGTTAGTTTCCATCAACCAAATATAGAATTTTGCGTCTATTCATGAACTCCAAATCATAACGATCACTGATGAATGTCTATTCACATAGACTAAATGGAAATCAAAACCCTAATTAACATTTTAACGGTTTTACCCTTGGTATACTAGTTGATGGTTTTGCCAATTTATATTTCATCTTTTGAAAATGTTGCGGGAATTCGATGTGCTTATTTATTTGGAAAATATTACCTATATATCTGCGCACGTCAGAGAGAAGACGAAACATCACATTATTACTACCCATTTTTATCATTTGGATGAACTGATTTACGTTTTCTTATGCATCAAAGAAGATAGAACTTCTTTATATCTGTTTGCAATTATTTGATTACGTGATAAACAAATTTCATGTACAAACAATTATTGGATGCAAATTTCTTACCTTCGTATCTTGAGGATTGATGGAGACGAATCAAGTTAAGAATTCCAAAGAGGGATACACTTGAGAAATATGGAGCAAATTGAGCTTAATTGACTCTAAGGAGTAAGATATTTTTTTGACAGAAACTTATATTTTCTTAAAATTATTCAAAATTGGAGAGGGATAACCAATCAATTAAGTTGTTTGAGCTGCTCCAAGTATTTTTACAGAGTTGTAAGGCCTCATGAAGTAAGATGCGTGGAGGCTGTTTATTCTTCTCGTCTCGCTGGCGTGGAAGGTGTGTATTACATGAAGTTGCTGATACAATGGAGTTGCTATAGAGCCGCTATGGAGTTGATGTCGAGTCTTTGGAATGACGTCTCAGTATTGGTGGAAGGTGCTGCTAGGCCTGCGCGTTAATTGGTGATTATGTACTTGAATTAGTTAGATATGATATAATTAATGATTTTGTACTACATATATCCACTCATCGGGAAAAGAAAAAAAAGCCTCATGGAGATGGCACAGTTTAATATAGAGATGAGATCCAGATACAAAGTCATTAAATATAAAATGACGAAGGATGCATGGATGTATACGTATACCATGAGAGACTACGTTGGGACTGATCTTGAGAGTTTACCATCAAATAAGCACTGATGCCATGCCACTATGATCAAACAGACCGCTGTCATACACGAATTCGTTTGTGAAAATATTGGGTTTTCGTGTAATTAACTACACATGAACATGACAACATCTGATATATATTACGACATTGTATTCACACTAATTAACTAGCTCGACCATCAAGATTGCTGGATTCATTCAAGCCCTTTCCTTTCTTGTGCATGGTGCTGCTCTGTAGGGGCAGATGTCTACACAACGTTATTAGGCATAGGCAATAGCTCAAGTTGTTCCTACAAAGCATGTGTAGTACAAGAGACTGCCTTCCCAGTACTAGCATTTACTAAGAGAACCCTAAACATTTAACTTTTTTTGGTTAATTACATAAAATCACTTATGCAGTTGTTTTTTTTTTCTTCTCAAAACCACTCTCTCATTTACAATTTCCAGAAAACCATCCATAAAATTTTTATAATTTTCAATTCACCACGTCATATGTAATGCCGTGTAAAAGTTAGTCAAATGTATATTAAATATATATTTTATTATTCTTTAAAGTGTGAGCTGAAGTCGTGGCTCGATTATTATACAATTGTTTTTACATTTGCAAGATTAGTAAAATCAATAATAAAAGTACCGTATCCGGAGGGACATAATTTTTGGTAAGACATGATGACATAATCTTGATTGTTAAATTAAATAGAATATATGTTTGAAATAAAAATTAATTTAAAATCAAAATTAAAGAACAAATGTACATTCTTTACACTTTACAATACCAAGTTACACATGATTAAATCTAACATATCAACATGTTGCATCTAAACTCTAAGGTGTAACATACAATTTATATAAAGTTTAATATAATATAACTAGTTGCACTCTCATCGTCCCGAAGGAAATTTTTCGGTGTTTTCATTCGATTTAGTTAAGTTTTACAACGATTTTCGCTCCATTTATAATTTATAATTTTCAAATTTTCAATTCTTAATTTTATATTTATTTTTTTGAAATCTACCTGATCAAATACGTTCAAATACAGTCAAATACGATCAGTTGGTCAAATATGGTCAAATATGGATGAATAGTGATGGATGTCATGTAGTGTAAATAAGGATGGTGGGGAGGGGCATCTTTGTCAAATTCTTATTGCAATGGGGTCTTTAGTGAGAAAAATAAGAAAATTAATGAGGGAAAGTGGATGGTTGGTAAATGGTTAATGATGGTATCTATTCTTATAAAAGAATAGGGAAACGTCCGTAAAACCAAGCAAGAAAATTACATTATTACCCTTCATTAAGGGTATTATGGTAATTTATTTCTAAACATATAAATAATGAGCATAATATAAAATCAAAACTAAAAATACATTATTACCC
>JAWWMW010001611.1:156575-170644 GCA_035048345.1 Echeveria elegans | reverse complement strand
TTAATGGTCGCAAGCTCGTTGAAGCTGGAGATCTTTGTGAGAGGAGGAATGGTGAGGGGTTTTCTGTCCTCATCTGTATAACTGCTGGCGGTTCATCTGCTGCGAGACGCATTTTCGGGTCGGGTTAGGACGGGCCACGGGCATGTACAAATTTTCTCGGGTCTTGTTCGGGCATGGAATTATGGTCCGTAGATTTTTTCGGGTCGGGTTCGGGCCAGGTCATGCCCGTCCAAGCCCGTCCCATGCACACCCCTAATAAATATCTTCAAAGTGCTTTTCCTGACACCAGACATTCAGATTTGGTGTTTCAAGATACTCGCTATATGACCGTTCAGCACTTGTTCTAGCTTATGCTCCAGTATTTTTTGGTGTCGAGTCTGTTCAGTGTCATAGTAAGGTTCTGTTCTTTTGACTACAATTTAAAGTCTGTTCAGATCAACTGATAAACATTCATTATTTTTAAAATTATTTTAAAAGTGTAATAAGAATTGAAACTATGAGTACAAACTTAAGACCCATTAATTATTGTTAAAACTATTTTTTAAAATTAAAAATAATATATAAATGTAATTTATTAATTATTTTAAATTTTTTTTATTTAGTTAGTTTTAGTTCAGCTCAAAAGAACAGACCTGACTCCTAATTTTTTAGCTAACTGAACTGCTATTCAAAACTATTTTTTATTATACTATTCAAAACTATTTGAACAACACATACGTACATTATAACTTTATCCAAAAACATATCATTCATAACATGGGACAAAAAGACCTAAATTTTCAAATCTACTCCTAAATTTTTGTTTCCATGAGGCTACGTCGGATTGGGAGCAATTGGGTGGTCTTTTGTTCTCGTTTATTCCTCCAATTGCTAAGGTATGTACAATTTTGATTCCTTCAATTTTTGCAATCCATGACTCAAATTGATATTATTTAGAATTTTCAAGTTCCAGTTTCAAACTCTTCCATTTTTTTTTTGTAGTGTTGTGGAAATTTAATATTGTTAGTGAATTATGAAATATACTCAAATGAAGATGAATTAGTTTAGGATTTACAAATTGTTTTTTGTACTTTAGTGTTTGCAATCTTATTTTAATTATTTTGAGGATTTTTTTTGATGTTGTTTTGAAGGTTATTGGAGCTTACGGATTATGAAGGGCAAATCTTTAAAAAAACATTACTGAAACATCAATTTTATAAATAGCGATTTTATAAGATATGGAATTGCTACAATTTGACTGTTTATAAAATTGATATTATCAAAAGCGACTTTTTGTACAAAGTGACTATTATCAATATTGATTTCCTTTAACTCCAGAAATGTGTATAATTATAAGGTTTATACTCCAGTGTTGCTAAATTCAGACTGAATCGATCGATCTGATCAGTTGAATGAAATGCGACTGATCTGTCGGTTCAATTTTGCAATTGAACCGCTCATGTAATCGCTCCAGTCAAACCCAATCATTCACAATATTGGTTTATTTAGGTCATCGCATAGGGACGACCATTTGCATCTTTCAATGTATAAATAGCGATCAATAAATGCACGCCCGAGTAATTCTCGTGTAATTATTTATGTTTGTAACAAAAGCTCTAGAGCTCATCTAAACATATAAAAAATTTAGAAACAGACATAAAATCAAAACTTAATTTATAATTTTATCTCTTTCCATTATTAATCACAAATATGCCATTAAAATTAAAGATAACGGGTGCGGTCCGGCCCATTAAATAAAAATTGAAAATTGAAATTAAAATTGAAAATTAAAATAAAAAATAAAAAATAAAAATAAAACAATTAAAAACATTTAATATTTTTATATAAATCAGATGGAAATAAGGAAAAAAATTCGTCCCGTTCGGAATCGGAAGGCAGCTAGTATCTTAAAAAAACCCACGCCGACAAGTTACGTCCGCACGGCAGCTTTCGGTGGAGAAGTGGTGCTTCACCTTCAGACGTCACTCCTTTTAGGTATCGTCTCCTTCATCCCCTCCAAAACTGGTTCCGTGGCTGACCTAAACTATCAATTCAACCATTCCTTCATCCTCTCCTCTCCTTACACTCGCGCAAGGGCAAGGCAGCTCGCCAAAAGCTGATTGCGTCGCACCTATCGTATTCATACTCAACTCAGAACGCACACAAACAAATTGACACCAGCCTCTTCTCGTCGTCATACATTCATCTATCGGTCCTCCACGCTCGTAAGGTGTTTGATTAAATTACTCAATGATATATCTATTGTTTTCATGTTTATTTTATGTGCTTGTTGTTAGCCGTGAAGGTTTTCTTGTCTTGCTGCCTCCTCTCTCTTTCGAGATCAAGGTACCAATATTTCTTTATTTTACATTTTCGAATCAGTCACTCTTTGAGGAGTCAAATATGTAAAACTTGAATATGTGAATAATGCTATTTTTATTTTGGTATTGGATTGTTTGGGCGGAAGATGTAGTCATGAATATTGAGTGTATGTGCATTTGATTTGATTTTTGTGTCAATGATGTTGCTGTTCATTGGACAAGAATGTGGTGTGTTTATTTATGTCCATTTGAAATTTTGATGGAGCTTAGGGAGTGGAACAGTGAGGTTTGTTGATACTTGAGATAAGGTTATAACAGTATGGAACTTCTTCTTTTTTCCCTTTAATGGCAGACCAGGTTGAGTTAGAGAATTAGCCAAATGTTTTTTTATTAGCCCACCTGATCAGGCCCGAGACAAAGAAAGATCAAGGCAGCATATCAGTTTTTTCTTTATACTTGAATCTGTTGTTGCTATTTAGCTATTCTGTTGATACTTCTCCAAACAAGAAGCACCGATTCACAAACATCATTAACAGAAAGAAAAAAACACTTGTGAAATTTCAATTGAGGCTAACCCCTTCCCCTGCCATAGCTTTTCACCTCCAGAAATCTCTACATGCTGCAATTCCTCCAAAAAGAAACCCAACCCTCTTCTATAAATTATCATCATATACAAGATTAAGATTCTTCCTTCTTTTTGCAATTCCAACTGATGAAATTCATCAATATACTCGCACCCAATCTTTTGTATGTGTTTTGAAACCTTGGCTTTGCTTTACGTTTTTGTATCTTGATCTTGATGCTATGTGGAGTATTTTTGCTAAAGGATGGATTGAGTTTGGGACATATGCAGAACTTTATTCAACTGTTTCGTTTGGTTGGTAGGAAATAATGGTGTTTGGACAAGTTGTGATTGGTCCACCGGGATCAGGGAAGACAACCTATTGTAATGGCATGTCTCAGTTTCTTCGTCTCATTGGACGGTGAGTTACCTTCGAATTCTATTTTTATAAATTCGAGGGAATCAAAAACTAAATGTAAATGGTTGGTGGAAAGCTTCGTGTTGTTTCGTTTAATCTTTTTGCTAATTAAACAAAAAATATAACTCATTAGTTATTAGTCTTTCACTCTTTCTCCAGCTTTGATGTTTTCAGTAGATGATTATTACTGCAGGAAGGTTGCTGTCATTAATTTGGATCCTGCAAATGACGCCTTACCATACGACTGTGCTATCAACATTGAAGACCTCATTAAATTAAGCGATGTTATGCTGCAGCATTCTCTGGGTCCAAATGGAGGTAAGCTTAATATGGGTTTTTCTACTCTATTATAGTTCTTTAGACATGTTTTTTTGGTGCAATTTATTTTATCACATAGGTCTTGTCTACTGTATGGATTATTTGGAAAAGAACATTGATTGGCTGGAAGCCAAACTGAAGCCTCTGCTAAAAGGTAACCTTTCTTTAGGTTTTTTTCTTCATTAATTCATTTACGATCGGGTATGGTCGATGTTTTTTGATGTCCAAAATGATGGAATTTATTGACCTCTGAAGAACTTCCTTTATTTTTTGTTGTGAACCAGATCATTACCTTCTATTTGATTTTCCTGGGCAAGTCGAGTTATTTTTCCTTCATTCAAGTGCAAAGTCGGTCATCATGAAACTCGTAAAAAAGCTGAATCTAAGGGTAAGACTTTGAAGTCACTTAAGAGCTGAAACTCTACTTGATTTACACGCTATAAAAAAGTAAAAACTTTCTTGTGAAGTTGGCAGCCATCCACTTAGTCGACGCCCATCTTTGCAGCGACCCTGCAAAGTATGTTAGCGCGTTGCTTCTCTCATTGTCAACAATGCTGCATATGGAACTTCCACACATCAATGTTTTGTCCAAAATTGATTTAATTGAGAGTTATGGAAAGCTAGGTATGTTACTTGTGGCTCTTATTCACTTTCGGAAAATGCCAAGAAGTAGTTCATTTTATGCTCCTGGGGACTTTCATATATATTGTTAGGTTCTTTGTTCCACAGCGTTCAACCTTGATTTCTACACCGATGTACAAGATCTGTCATATCTACAATACCATCTTGACCAGGATCCCCGTTCTGCGAAATATAGGTATTAATGTCTTTTTCATTTCTTGCACACTGGATGTAGCTTTTGACACATTCCTGATCTCTTATTGTGTTGCAGAAAGTTAACAAAGGAGCTATGTGAGGTGGTCGAAGACTACAGTCTTGTCAACTTCACGACTCTTGATATTCAGGCAACGATTTTTTGCCACAACTATCATCATTAAATATGATTTTGATGTAAATTCTGTTTCGTAATATAATGTCAATCTCTCAGGACAAAGAGAACGTTGGGAATCTGGTTAAGCAAATAGACAAGTGTAACGGGTACATATTTGCTGGTATGGAAGAGAGCGCTGTTGCTTTCAGCAAGATAGCAGTAGCCCCTACTGACTGGGATTACTACAGAGTTGCTGCAGTACAAGAGAAGTACATGAAGGATGACGATGTCGCGGATGAGGAGTAGCACTAGTTACGTGGATGGAGGCTAGCTTTGCTTTAGCCTTTAGCAAATGTATGTTACTGGATACCGTATATTTTGCTTGTGTATTTGTAAAAGATTAAAAGGGCACCTTTAATGCTGATGGTTAAACATCCTATACACCAGTTCCATGTTGGCTAAGTACACGGAATAATGACTTAAAATTTGATGGGTTTTACGTCTTCTCTTCTTCTTTTTTCATAAATGTAAGGGTAATCTTATACGCGATTTCTTAATTAATTTTTCAAAAGAAAATTTCAAAGATATTAGAAACTAGCGATATTATATTTTCAAGTATATTTTCATAAATTTAAGGGTTCAAATAGCTCGATAGGTATTTCTCTATTTTATTATCAAGTTGTGCCGATAAACAAACACGAGGCTTGATAAATTTCATGTGTACCGGATACTGAACATGTCTATATTTTACTAAACATATTGTGAAACTTATTGCTTAATATAGTTCATAATCGAAATTAAAATTTATATATTTTTTTTGATAAGGATATTTTTTGAATGCTAAAAAAATGATACTCAGTTAAGAGTCTAACACTGTAGCTTCAAAGAAATTTAGTATATTGATTTAAATTAGATAATACTCCGTATCTATTATCTATATACTAGCTACGCTCCCGTCGTCCCGACGGAAATTTTTTCCATATTTCCATCCGATTCTCCCAAGTGCTAAATGTTTTTCGTATAATTTTTTATTTTAATGTTCATTTTTTAAAATTTTTACGTTTTATTTTATATAATTTTAGCTTATATTTTTTCCGTATCTCCACTTGATAACTATATTTATTTTTAATGTTTATTTTTTTTATTTTTTTCGTATTATTTTATGGTATTTGAAGTTTGAGGCTTCGAGTATGGGCTTAGGAAGGTTAATGGATAATGGGTAGTTTAGTCATTTTATTTGTTTAATGAAGGGTAATTTTGTCATTTTCTGTTTGGTTTTACATCCTTTTGCCTATTCTTTTATAAGAATAGATCTACTATAATAATAGAATACAATCCTCAACACACAAACACCAATAACAAAAAATTTGTCGCTAAAGTCCTGATTTTCGTCGGTATAGGATAATAAAATAAAATAAGGATAAAGACAAAATAAAACTTCATTTGACAAAAATACCCCTCCCCATACTTTTATTTATATCACACGCCATCCACACGTATTTGTTTCTATTATTTTGTATTTGGCCTTATTTGTCTGTATTTATTTGTATATGACTTTATTTAAATGTCTGTGATCGTATATTTTAACTGAATTGGACCGAGTATTTGACCAATTTTTTATGTATAGATTTCTCATTCGGATGACAGGTTGTCACAAAAGTAAAAATAATATAACGGAACTATATTCTAAAAATTAAAAAATATGTAACATTCAAAAATTTCAATTACAATAATAAAATTATAGAGAGAAACGTTAAAAGTCTTTATTAAAATTGAATTAAAACATGAAGAAAATTTTCGTCGGAACGACGGGATCGACACTTGTATAACATAATAGATGATTGAGGTGATGGACGCTCAAAATATGAACTGTCTATTTTTTGCTCATACACTCTCATTTTATTTACAAGTAATGTCAAACAAGCTCAGACCCAAAACGCCACGTCGCTTACAGTAGTACTTCAATAATTTGAAATATCTACTACTTATATAGATCATGTCCACACATCCAAGTCTCTCATGCAGCCTTTCAATGCTTGCATAGCGCACTATTATTTGACCGATTTGATTGCGCATTTGGGACGACGAAAACTATTATTTTACCAGTTCCATTTAATTTTTGAAATTAGGGCAAGGGGGTATGTTCACACCGTTTTTTCATCGGAACGACGGGCGGCCTGCTAGTATAATAGTATAGGATCCATTAACGCATGATCAAATAGACATTGCCCATATTATCCTCCTTTTTCAAAATTTTCAATTTAATCATGTTGGAAGTTTTGAATATAATAATGCGTATAAAAACAATACATACACCATTCGATCTCTACCAACGACGTGAAGGCTTCAGAGGCTGGCGACACCACGATGCTGAAATTGAATTAGATTTTGAACGCGCACTACTACAATGCAGACATTATGCACCAGTTCAAAAAAATTAATACGCACCGGTTCAAGTAATACGCACCGGTTAAATGAATAACCGGTGCATATCATTAACATTACGCACCGGTTCAAAGGAACCGGTGCGTAATGTATGACTATATGCATCGGTTCAAGGAAACCTGTGCGTAATGTATGACTATACGCACCGGTTCAGAGAAACTGGTGCATAAGACTGATTTAAAATTAAGTATCTTTCCCTACCCTCCACACGCCGTCCCCGTAGCCTTCCCAAATCGTAGTCGTGTCCGTCCCCTTAGCCTTCCTCAATTCGTCTCTCCGCCCTTAACCCTAATCGAACCCGCATCCGTCGTCCTCACTCTCCTCACTAACGGCAATCCCCTGCTCTTCAAATCAAAGCCCCTCAATTATGGTAATCTGCTCTTCAATTCAGTTCACTCGCTACTTGAAAATCTCAGGTGCTTCCTCAATTTCTACGGTGTAACTATGTTTCCTTTTAGGGTTTGCTTTCTCGATTGGTAAATTGAATTCCTACTGCAATTGTGTTCTGTGCTCAACACAGTATTTTCCTTCTATCTTGAAGATATTTACTGCTCACAGAAATTGCAATAGAGTCATCAAAGGATTCAGCTCACTTAGTGAGAAGTGTTTGTTCCCCGAAGTGTAACTAATAATATTTACATGTTTCATATGTTGTAGATTTTTAATGAATCGAGAGTGTGTCCGACAATAGTTTGAGTGAGAAGTACGAAAAAGGGATTATGGATTTTTGTGCATTTGCATCGTCTTACGCATCTAGAAACAACATTGAACGTGTCTTCTGAACAACATAGTACTATGAGATTATCCAATGTCTGTTCCATTGAGTTGATTTTTCTTGTTCTTTGACGCCCCATTTGGTTCGTGGAAAATTCAGTGGCCGATTTTTTTTTTGTGTGAAGAAAACTAAAACGCTATGTTTGGTTACTGAAGAAAATTTGAAATTTTTTTTGAGAAAGACATACCTTGCATATAATATTTGGCATATTTTTTCATAGGAAGCCAATCTTCTGCTTAACTTTCCATTTAACTTTTATATATATATATATATACTGTAATTAACTCTATAATAAAAAAAATGGTAATTTTCCCAGCGGTCCCTGAGGTTTACCCTATTTGTCATCCCGGTCCCTGCGTTTTCAGAAATCGCTGATTTAGTCCCTGCCGTTAAATTGTTCCGTTTAATATAACTTGCCACGTCAGTAAGCTGAGTTGGCACTTTTAAAATGTCCAATGTACCATTGACACCCATTATAATCAAAATATTAGTCTTTTTTATCCATGTATTGATAAAATATTATCATATTTCATCCTTACAGAAGCAACATATTAATATGTTTAGTACCTGTTTGTGTATGTGAACATCAATGTCATTGAACATAAAAAACATTTTAAATTGTTCAAAGTTGACAATCTCACATCAACATTCTGAAATTAGACTCAAAAAGCAAAAAAACACCTGACAATTTCACTATCCTAATGTGGTTCATCCACCCAAAATAATGTCTTCACCGTCATAGCAAAGTGGCTCAAAATACTGTTCAGACCAACACTTCTTTCAATGCCTTCTTGTCATCTCTGCGCATAAAAATACAATCGAAATTAACAACAAACTATTTGTAAACTTAATTAAAATGCAATCTACGTATGGTTAAAAACACACATGAATCTTCACTACTTGCCTTTTTCCCTTGACTCTCCTTCGCACCAGTGGTTGTACTTGCTGGAGGAGCTTTTTTTGTCTTCTTTTTCTTCGATGCGTCAGTTATGTTTGCACAACTTCGAGCATTGTGGCCTGTTTTCCCACATTTAGAGCAACGACATTGATGTTTTAATTGTAATTGGTGTCAAGGGTACATTGGACATTTTAAAAGTGTCAACTCAGCTTGCTGACGTGACAAATTAAATTAAACGGAACAATTTAACGGCAGGGACTAAATCGGTGATTTCTGAAAATGCAGGGACCGGATGACAAATAGGGTAAACTTCAGGGACCGCTGGGGAAATTACCCTTATTTCTATTAAAAGGAGACAATTTATCATCAAAAGAGGGACTGAGGATAAAGAAAGTGAAGATATCACATGAGTAAAACATACTATTCCAACATTCCAACATTACAAAAGAGTTACTCACGGTTGTTGTATATGGAGAGGGAACTTGCTCGTGATTCCAATCACACCCACATGAGAGCAATATTGCCTGAAGGAGAGACCGTCTAAGACGCCTCAGCAGTGAAATTCGGTGTGATTATTTTATATTGTTGTTATTTATTATAGAGTAAATTAGTTTTTAACACCCGTATACATTAACACCCCTTATTTAAACATTTAGATTTAAATACCTCTTATTCGTCAATTTTTTGAACGTTAACACCTCCGTACAATGCCGTTGGATGGTGTATTACACGCGCGTGTGTTACGCGTGTCATAACCCAAAATCTTTAGAATTAAGAGTGTTGAAATCTAACTTTTACGTATAAAAGATGTTAATGTCCAAATTACTCCGAATAATATGCGCATGGGTCATGCGTTTAACGACAAAATTAACATCGTTGTATGAAGGTGTTAGCATTCAAAAATTTGACGAATAAGAGATGTTTAAATCTAAATATTTAAATAAGGGGTCAGAAACAATGGATATTTAAAACTAATTTACTCTTTATTATATAAAGATTAAATTTTATTTTATACTAACATTTGCGAATGCAATACTTTCAGCCTGAAAATTTGAGGGACTGTCCGGACAGAGGAAGCACTGAAGCGTAAATATTAGGTTTAAGAAAATACTCCGTAGGTAAAAAAAAGGTTGAAAAAACAGAAGGATACACTCCGGCTGCACAATTTGGTTTCCAGTTAATGGCGAAGGCTGTACCGATTGGTTGCGAGGCGGTGGTTGGTTCTTCTTGATTTAGCCTATCCGGCAAGTAGACTAATTCAGGGTAAACCAAAATTATGGCTTATCATCGCGTTCGCTCTTGGGTTCAATCCTGACTTCCTTTCCTTTGTTGGAACTTGCCATGACGTAAAATTGTCGTGAATTTTTGGGTGAATTGTGTAAGGGTTTGATTTTTGTATAGGAAGGTGAAGATTGAGCTTGACGGAAAAGATGGGTATAACTATGAGTGAAAAACCCTAAGGGTTTTCACGTGTGTCATTTTTTTATAACTTTCAGCGGAGCTACTCGGTCGAGTAGACGGGCTACTGGATCGAGTAAGATGGTTCGGGTGAGAAGTCACTCGGTTGAGTAAGCTTGCTTCGTTCGGTCGAGTAAAGTAGAGGCATATCACTCGGTCAAGTGGGGTTTCCACTCGGTCGAGTGAGCCTGTTTTGTTCGGTTTTCGTTTTTCTTTTGTTGCTTTCCCACTCCGCACTAAATTTTTTTAAATTTAAACATTCAAAACAAAAATACAAAAAAAGTAAATACTTACTAGCCTAGATTAACGTCCTGGCAAGGACGTAGCCGCACTTTCTTGTAAGAAACACACCCGAGAAGTCCTTTGCTAGGATCCCTTCTCGAGAGGATATGCGAGAGTTTGGTCTCTAAGGATCATGAAGATCTAGTCTTTCGACTAGAGAACTTCGCTGTTTTCCCACGTAAGCCTTCAATCGGTGTCCGTTGACTCTAAATATGCTTCCATCTTTAGTTAACAGTTCCACGTGTCCGTCCTCAAAAGTCTTTGAAACTTTGAATGGCCCTGACCATTTAGAACATAGTTTTCCTGGAAATAGCTTCATTTTAGTGTTGTACAAAAGTACTTTGTTTCCTTCTGAGAAAGTCTTTTCTACTAGTTTCTTGTCATGCCCCTTCTTAGTCTTTTCCTTATAAAGTCTAGCATTTTCATAAGCGTTGAGCCTCATTTCGCCGAGTTCGTGGAGTTGAAGAATTTTTCTTTCTCCAGCTGCTTGAGCATCGAAGTTCAACTTTTTAATTGCCCACATGACCTTGTATTCAAACTCGACTGGGAGGTGACATGGTTTACCCGAGCATGGGCGGTGACATCCCACTACACCAAACTGCTCCATTAGCGACCAACCATTAGCGACCACGTAAATGTGGTCGCTCCTTAGCGACCACATGGTCGCAGATGCACAAGCCGGTCGCTACTTTTGGCGCGAAAAGTTCGCGGAATTATTTCGCGACCAGGTGGTCGCTAATCTTGGCGCCAAGACCGCGGGAAAAATTCCCGGCAAACAATGGCGACCGCGTGGTCGCTAATCTTGGCGCCAAGACCGCGCGAAAAATTCCCGGCAAACAATGGCGACCACGTGGTCGCTACTTAGATTCCACCGACACCATTAGCGACCACGTCGTCGCTAATGTGTTATTTTGTTTTTCCGGAAAATTATTTTTTTTCTGCCGACATCGATAGCGACCACGTGGTCGCCAAACTGGATTACACCCACACCCGTAGCGACCACGTGGTCGCTAAAATCAATTAGCGACTGACGTTTTAGCGATCACATTTTAGCGACCAGAATGACCCAATTAGCGACCACTTTTTGTGCTTGCTAAATCGCATTTTTTTGTAGTGCATTACGCACCGGTTTTTCTTGAACCGATGCGTATAGTTTACATTACGCACCGGCTCAAGGAAAACTGGTGCGTAAGACTGATTTAAAATTATGTCGTCCCCGTAGCCTGGCCTTCCCAAATTGTAGCCGTGTCCGTCCCCTTAGCCTTCCCCAATCCGTCTCTCCGCCCTCGTAGCCGTGTCCGTTTCCTTAGCCTTCCCTAATCCGTCTCTCCGCCCTCGTAGCCGTCGTCCTCACTCTCCGCCCTTAACCCTAACGGCAATCCCATGCTCTTCAAAACAAAGCCCCTCAATTACGGTATTCTGCTCTTCAATTCGGCTCACTCGCTACTTGAAAATCTCAGGTGCTTCCTCAATTTCTATGGCGTAACTATGTTTCCTTTTAGGATTTGCTTTCTCAATTGGTAAATTGATTTCCTACTGCAATTGTGTTCTGTGCTCAATTGGTAAATTGATTTCATGCTGCAATTTCTCAATTGGTAAATTGATTTCCTTTTAGGGTTTGCTTTCTCACTTAGTGAGAAGCGTTTGTTCCTCATATTTCCGTCGGGAACGACGGGTGGACCGCTAGTGTAACTAATAATATTTACATGTTTCATTTGTAGTAGATTTCAAATGAATCGAGAGTGGGTGTCCTGTAATAGGTTGAGTGAGGACTACGAAAAAGGGATTATGGATTTTTGTGCATTTGCATCGTCTTACGCATCTAGAAACAACATTGAACGTGTCTTTTGTCCGTGTATGAGTTGTTGGAATTTCAAAAAGGTCAAACTGAAGAAGTTACGTAAACACCTTTTGTTAAAGGGGATTAACCATCGATATAAGGTGTGGTATTTGCATGGCGAGATTGAGAAACAATACATAGAGCCTACACCTGTAGAGAGTTTGCCGGAGGATAATGACGATTGGGAAGAGGATAATCTGATTGAGATGGTTAGCAACGTCGTCAACGAATTTGTTGATACACCACAAGTTTTGGAGTCGTTAAGAAATGACTATGCATTACCATTGTACGAAGGGTGTTCTAAATATACAAGACTATTTGCAACGTTGTAGTTGTTCAATCTTAAAACGAAAAAGGGATGGAGCAACAAGAGTTTCACTGAATTATTGGCGTTGGTAAAAGACATTCTTCCCGAGGGAAACACCCTACTTAACCGTACATATGAGGCTAAGAAGGTTATGTGTCCCATGGGCCTCGAGTACAAAAAGACACATGCTTGTCCCAATGATTGTATACTGTATCGAAATGAATTTAGTGATTTCAAAGAATGTCCAGTGTGCAAGGCTTCTCGCTACAACGTGAACAAAGAACCGAAAGGTAAATCTAAAGGCACTCCTTCAAAAGTACTATGGTATCTTCCGCCGATTCCTAGATTTCAGAGATTATTTGCTGACTCGGAAGATGCTAATAATATGTGTTGGCATGCTGAGAAACGCGTTGTTGGATTAAGAGTCTAGAAATTTACGACCTCAATTCATACTATGTCATCCTGCCGATTCACTTCAGTGGGCTAAAGTAAACAACGTACACATTCCCAGTGTTTGGAGCAGAGTCTAGAAATTTACGACTGGGTCTTAGTACTGATGGGGTGAATCCATATGGAAATCTCAGTAGTCAGCATAGTACATGGCCTGTGATTTTGGTTATCTACAATCTACCGCCCAAGTTAACCATGAAGCGTAGGTACATGATGTTTTCTATGTTGATATCGGGTCCTCGGCAACCTGGAAATGATAGACGTATACTTGGCTCCTTTGATTGATGATTTGAAACTTTTATGGAATGAAGGAGTACGCACTTATGACACATCGAGGGAAGAATATTTTAATATGTGTGCTATGTTGATATGTCCGGTCAATCATTTCTCAGCTTATGGTAATTTGTCCGGATATAGTTTTAAGGGGGTACAAAGCTTGTCCTGTATCCCATATTTCTTGGATAAATCCAAAATAGTGACAGAAACAGATATTGGATTCTGATCTCTAGTGCTAGAAACATGAGTTGTTTCGGCAACAAGTGTGCCACCGCTATTTTGCACAACGGTGTTCTCATCTTGATCTTTTGTTTGAAAACAAAATCCGTTAATATCATAAGTTTTCCATGTGTGTACGATAGTTCTTGGACTTGCCATAAGCCACTTCACCAAGTCGTCAGATTCTTCTGAGTTGGCATGATTATTTAAAATCTCATTACGTCTTAGCCAATCACAAAATAATCGATTATGTTCTTTTTGCAACCATTGCTCAGATTTTCCATGGTATGTACTCCTCAATAGGTTCAT
Organism: Echeveria elegans; assembly: GCA_035048345.1. NCBI lineage: Eukaryota > Viridiplantae > Streptophyta > Magnoliopsida > Saxifragales > Crassulaceae > Echeveria > Echeveria elegans. Next base: position 156,856 of record JAWWMW010001611.1, on the reverse strand, counting down.
GTGATCCTCAATGAAGGGTGTCATTTCAGGTATTTATTGTAGTACATAAAAATGAGCTTTCATTAATTCATCAAATGACTGGGGTATCAGTTGATGTCCACTTGTTTCTTTTCCCAAAAACCTATCAAAATGACGTGGCCTTGGAACCCCAACCGCGGTTGTATTTCCCAAAAAGTTAGTACAAAATTCAACAGCCTCCTCAGCTATGTATCCTTGCACTATACACCCTTCAGGACTTTGTCTATTTCTCACATAGCTCTTTAGAACCTTCATATACCTCT
>JAWWMW010001611.1:141025-151988 GCA_035048345.1 Echeveria elegans | reverse complement strand
TAATTGTTACACTTTGATCCTGAAAACAATAGGACTAAATTGAACAAATGTAGCTTGTTGATAATAACTTACACCAGCATGTAATAGTAATACAAAAGATGACAAGTCAGAATAGATAGCAAACATCATGTAAAGAAAATAACATTTGGTAGTGTTGGTTTAGGCAAACATTTTTCTATCACGGAATAATGAAGAGCTTCCCTTGTAAGGTGGTTCAAGGTTAGTCTTCTTCTTGAGCCTTTCTTGTGTGATGAAACTAGTTTGTCTTCTTCTTGTCCTTCTTTGCAGGTGGCGTCTGGTATATAAGTATTTGTGACAACAATGTTCCGTTGAGAACAATACCAAGGATGGAACCCATGAGAACTATCTTGGAGTCAAGGCTTAAACTTTAGAGTAGAAAACTAACAGTCACGCCCATATTGAACCGTACATCGCACCAAACCACATCAACACGAATCAACTTACTTATGGATGAGGCTTACCGATGTAAACAACAATCTAAAAGCTGCCATATATTTTATATCTTTATTAGTGGGCCTTTTTCTTTGTTTCTATATATGAAATTGATCATTATAAAATACTGAAAATCAGTAGCAACAAAACATCTATATTAAGTAAGGATACCACTTGTAGGCGCCTTTTCTTGGATGCTGGTGAAAACTCTAACTGCAAAATACAATAGGTCAAAATTTAAACATTCTCAAAATGGTTTTCAGTCAGCGAAATCAATCAAACGCACCTAAGCCACCAGCAAAGTTCATGAAGAATGTCAAGAAACTGAGCTCTCCAGTGCTTTTACTCTGTAAATACAATAACAAATGAGATGAAATTGCCAAAAGAATGACAGACAATCCCATGAAATAAAGAGTATGATGGATTTTTACGATGTAGCAATCGACGGAAAAAAGTAATCAAGTGAAGACCAAAATCATTCATCTGTTAGGAAGAGTATAGCCAATATTGAAAGCATCACTGACGATCCTGATAATTTTTGGCGTATATTAAGGCACTTTCAAAAATGTACACACTGATCTAACAAAAGATGGCCAATAAGACAATAATACGCTTTCACCCAATTTAAATGAATATACTGTTGAAAAATGGTTGCAAGAAACTATCAGCAAAGTAAAAACATGAACATCTTAGCATTGACTTACCTTAAAATTCTTCCAAATCTGTGGTATCCTGGCAATGAAAAATATTGCATGTTGGGAAGCCTGTAACATAGATAGGCAGTTAGTATTCTGAAAAACCTAAAAGCCTGCCACAGCCAAATGACAAACACTGCATAATGTGTGTGCATAACAAATTAACAATATACCCCAATCAGGGAGATGTGACATGTTTCGAGAACAACTGGGTAAACGAATTGTTTGACGACTGGATGCAATGTGGATGAAAAACAAAAAAACATCACTTACATACAAAGCTTCAAATACAACAGGATCAATCTGACCAGCTAAAATTGTTGGAGCAATAGCGCAATATCTGAAAATTAATAAAATCGAGAGAAACTAGGGTCATATGAATTGCATGTTAAATATAAGCAAATGATAATATTGGAAGTCTTTGATGAAACAACATACAGTAACGGACGTATCCATGTCATGACTCCCATTGGTTGAGAATAGTAGTATATTACAGCCACCAGTATGATTGCTGAAACAATGAAGGAAAACTCAGTATGTTTGTTTACACAGAAAACAACTTTTGAGCCCCAATTTGTCTCCTCTTGCCACAAATTCAAAGGCTTTTTGCCGGACTCATCAACGGTTACGATAATATGATTCGAAATGTAGTAGTTAACAATTCATCAACTACCTAGCAGAACATGTATTTATGAAGTGAACCAAAATCTTATTTTTACATTCAAGTCTTATATTATAAAACAAATCCGACAAGCTACCTGATTAATGACTTTAATGAAAGACTTATACATACAACAAGAAATATTTGACTGCGTAGAGAAATAGATTCGAAACTAACCACATTCTAATCAATTAGAGAAGTGAAACAAGATCCAATAGAGAATATTCCAAGGATGTCAGAGACAATATGATCCAAATTGCATACTACTTTTGAACAACTAGTCACAAGCCAAGCCTCGGCATTAAAAAAATCTTCGTAATGCTGAGGTTTAGTGTTACCTTGAATCAACAAAAATGCCAACTCTCCGTAAGCTGAAAACGGCATCTGCTTGTGCAGACAGTAAGCTAGCGCTATTGTATACCCAACGACCTCCAGCTCAAATGATATGACACTAAGCCCACGCACACTTCCATGCTTCAATATTTTCAATATCTGTGCACAAAACAAGTTGAGAGTATGCTAATGTGAATTCGAATCAAACCCGCTAATATAATAATATCATAAAATTAAGGAAAACATTAAAAATAATTCAAAATTCCAGATCAAAGCATACGTAATCCAGCAATTAAGCAAGCAAGCAAGCAAGAAGCTAGGGCTTGGCAAAGATCAAACCTGGGGAAGCTTGACAGTAGTTGAAGCGGCAACAATACAGTAGCCGAGAATTTTCGATAAGAGAGGCAGCAAACAGTCCGTTTCCGGGAGTTGACCGTTGACCAGCGATCCATACGCACACCCAAAATCAATCCCGAAAATCTCCATTTCTCGCAATCACTCTTTTCTTTACCAAAAACAAAGTCTCCTGACCTGAACTTGAAACTCTTCTTCGTACGTAACGAACCACTCTCAAATTGAACCATAAATCAAACCGAACCATTCGGATCCAAAATGAAACATTAAACCGAATCTTACATTCACGTCACCGAAAATTTCAACGGAAAAAGTCAAAACAAAAACAAAAATCAACCGGCGCCGACGAAGAAGACGCCATCGGCATGCGTTACCGGTACGAGGGGATCAGATGAGTCTCAAAAAGGCCTTGTGAGGTGCTTTTTGAAACGGTGCATATGATTGGGATCCTTTCAATACAGCCATTTGATTTGGGATTGAGCTTGTGCGATGCCTGAGTTACTGAAAATTCTAGAACTGTCTGTCTGTCTGATGCATGCAGATTGTTGTTGGTGCTGCTAAAGGAGTTCAGATTTACACATCTATCCTTATAAAATCGACTTTTATTAGTTTGAATATGTGAAAGCAGAGGTGTCACGGCTTGCTTATGCTCATATTTCAAATGATGCGTCATGCGTGATGATTGTGTTACAAATTCATTATAGGAGGAACTGATTGCAGTCAGATTGATATTATAGTCGGAATTCGTAAGTAAGAGCTGTTGGTTGATTCTCCTCAGTTTGCGTCTTCTCCTTTGAAGACTTGTGAGGTTTCAGTTTGATTGCAAGATATTAGCGTTCTTTGAAGCATTTGATGGGCATGTATTCTGGCCAGTAGTCCTTGTTATCGACAATGAAGAGACAGTTGACGCACATGGTCGAGTACAAACATGTTCCCCCTTCCGAAGGCAAACTAGTGGCTTTCTGATTTAAATTCTCTATACATGCCCTCGTGCGTGTGTCTCTGTAAGTTCCATATCCTTATCAATTAAGTATCATTGAAACGCTGAAACATAACTTCTTACAACAGAGCTACAGTACTTAAGAACCAGCAAAAAAAAACTATGTGCCTCTAGTTGGGCTATGAATCGACTTAATCAACTGAAGTACAATGGTTCTCCATGTGAATGTAGAAGAGAGTGTCATCACTTGTTTTTGGCTGTGATTACCTTTCTCCGCATGTTGTACTCACTACTATAAGCTGAAATAAATTGGCCTCAGTGCGAAAATTATACACTCCTCCCTTTATAGATTATTCTCTACAAAACTTTGATCTGCTGTGAGTTTTACTTATTTCAGTGTCGAATTCTTGGAGTATTATCTAGCTGCTTTTGTCTTCGTGCAGTTCCTTCATGCGATGGTGTTTGGCTACACCCGTCTCGAATGTCAGACTATACACACATTTTGTGTTATCAGATGATATACTGTCGGATGTTCTTGCTTCTGGTGGTTCCCTATTTCTTTGGTGCACATGTTTTCATAAAGTACTACTCAACTAAAGGTGAGTTCAGTTTTTGAACTAAACAAACATATTACCCTATTCGATGGACATGATTCTTATGATATCTATAAACTGGAGATAAGGTAAGGTAGGGCAAGTATCGGAGCACGATAATGTGCAAAGGGCCATGCTTCAATGTACCCTACAATTTTAGACCTGCCAATACCCGTAGTTGCCTGTACGCTGTACACTACTTGATGTTGCACCTGTAGCATTATCCCCATTCGTGCTTTTCATCCTGGACCAATATCCTTTGGCTGGTGCTATCATTATCCATCAAAATTCAAACACCAACCAACTCCCCCATCCCCCCCATTAATATCCAAATCGTTCAGGCAAGTCCCATCTTCATAGACATCCCTGGACAATGATCAGAAGAGTTATTGAACGGTTACATTCCATGCCTGCTTAAAACATCATCCTTTTTAAACTTCTACGCAGTTTCATTTAAGGGTCTTTTTGTGATAAGGAAACTGAAAAGACAGCGGTGTACTAGCTGTAGTAATAGTGAATGTGTATTATGCTTGACAAAGAAGTTGCAAATTCCATCAGTCATTTGATACCGGACCACTTCAGTTTTCAGACAAGCGGAAACAGCCCATGCCCTTATCATAATGCTGGGAGCCAATAATCCTGGCTCGTTGTCGAAGTGTCCTTGTCATTGATCTTCATGTATTAGCTACTTGCAAACCGTGTTTAGCATTTGGATATTTAAAATGTTAAATTTTCATATACATCTGTTGTCATGTTGTTACTACGATATGCAGCGAATTAGGGGACCTGAGTTCAGGACATTTTGAAATACCTCTTTCTAAACCATTAAATTAGATCTTTTGATATCATTTTCTGAGAACTATTTGAGGGGCTGATCATATCAATACTCAGATAAATAAAAAAACAGCTTATAGTGAGTATTTTGGACATGGTATTTGTGGCCAGGATCAGAGAAGCAACAAGCTGATCAGTGCTATAAGAGCTTCTGCCCAGTCAAAGTTGAGGACGATTCATTGTCTCAGAAAAGACTATGGAAATTAGTGCACTTCCTATGCTGAATTGTCTGCTGCAGCATACATTGCAAAGCTTCTGTTCCTTCTCGTCAGATTCTTCCCAGTCTTCTGCTAAGTGGATATATGCCGTCTTTTGGAGAATACTTCCTAGGAACTTCCCTCCACCCAAGTAATTTAATTTTTAATATGCGCGTTTTCTTTGTTATTAGCTTGTTTGCAACGTTGTGTCTCTGTCAGTTTCCAAATGTCTTGGACTTTGCCAAATTGCAACATGAATGACCTTTTAGTGTTGCAGGATGTAACAAGTTATTGGCTGTTGTTCATTATGTTCCAGGTGGGACTATGGGGGGTGCACGGTTGACAGATCCAAAGGAAACAAGAGAAACTGGTAATGCCCCAAGACTCGTGAATTAAGTTCTTTCTTGCATTTGTCGTTTGATTCATGAACCATGTAGTGACGTGGACCTTTCACTCAGGATTCTGGTTTGGGAAGATGGGTATTGTGATTTCCATTTCTGCCAGCGAGCAGGAACTGGATCTGCCAATGGAGGGTTTGGGGCAGATGTCTTCTTTAAAATGTCTCATGAGGTTTATAACTACGGAGAAGGGTCAGTTTGAACTAAAACAGCCATCCAATGTTCTCATTCTCATCTGGCTTCAATACTCAGTTCTAATATTGTATTGGTGCTGCATGACTTGTTGCAGATTGGTAGGTAAAGTCTCATCAGAGAACGGTCACAAATGGGTGTTCCTAGACAGCCAGAGTGAAAATGAAGCCAATATCTTATCACCATGGAATGTATCACTTGACCTTGTACGTGATTACATGAATGCTAATACCAGATCTCTGGCCATTACGCTTTCTTTTGTCTGTTAGTAATCTTCTTCTTCTTTTTTTCCAATGCAGCAACCAAGAGCCTGGGAAGTTCAGTTCAACTCAGGCATTCAGGTATAGCAACATGTATCTCAATAGTCACTTCAAATACAACCCTTTTTTCCAGTATTCTCATCATGCATATTTAAATCAGACAATTGCTTTGGTATCTGTCAGAGAAGGCATAATTCAGCTCGGCTCGCTTGACAAGGTTTGATACATCTCTCAGCCTAGTTTAAATAATCTCTTTGAAACCTGTTTGAATCTGGGTGAATTACAAAGTTATCCGGACTAAACTCATGTAAAAAATGCGCAGGTGGCTGAAGATCAGAATTTGGTTGCCAGCATCCAGAGAAAATTCAACTCCTTGCAAAGCCTAACAGGAATTTTGGCAACACAAAGACCACACCTACCTATCCAGCATCTGCAGCCAAATATCATCTCAACTAGATTACAAGGCAATGTCAAACAATCACGAAGCAGAAAGAGACCATGTGAACACCTTGCCAATCCCAATGCACAGCTAGTTTACAAGAGTCTGAACTTAGGCTGGAACAGCGCACGTAACGGCAGGCGGCTACCACCTGTACTACCTATCCCACCTCTTTACCCTTATGCTGAAGTCCGAGATATAGGCCATGTGAAAGATCTATCTAGTTATGAAAATGTTAGTACAACTCTGAAGACGAACATAGATCGTCGCAGCTTAGAGCTGATTTCAGCTGAGAAACACGAGGTTGAGCTCAAGCCTTCAAGCTCAGTAGAACTTCAAGAACAAAGAGAGTTCATGCAGCTGAACTTGAGCTGGAGATCAGAATGAGGAACAACCAAGAAAGTAAGACTCTAGCTTTGATCTGACGTCATGTTGTTAGGAATGATATTTGTATCTCTCCCTTGGTACATCTTCTGCATTATCAAGTAAATATTTTTTCCGTTAAAAAAAATCTTACACAACTCTTGCAAACAGCATTGCCCATAAACCCTTTTTTTTGTTTCCCAACCTGAAACTGTTCCAGTTTTCAAGTTCATCATTTCTAAAACTGCTTCAGAAATGCAACATTTCTAGTTCAGGTTAATTGCACCTGTCTCGATTCATACCTTGTCTTAACATGAGGCCACTCAACATGGCAAGCACATTAAGACCAGCTAGACCATGAGCACTGGATCAGAGCATGATTGAGGATGTATTTACACAGTCAACACTAAGAATGGAAACCTTTGTACTACTAACCTTTGTCAACACTAAAAACAGGTTTAAATGAACAATAAATAAAACAGATTTTAAAGAGCGTAAATGGCGCTCCCTGAACCAGCGTGGCACTGCCAGACACGGCCCAATGGCATGCTCCCAGGGGCGAAGGTAAAGAAACTACCTGGCTCACGCCCGGCGACTTTTAAGCCCAAAAAGGACCAAAGAACCATACATGAACTAAGCAGCACCAAACTCAACCCTACCCTTTAATATTATTTTCATTTTGCTCCATGATTTTCGTGTGGATTTAGCATATAATACATAAATTAAGAAAATAGTTAATAGATATTTTTCAAAGAAGTATTCACATATTTACTAATAAGTTAAAGATAAAATTAATATTTTGTTCAATTTTGAAGATACTTTGAAAACATGTTAACTTAATCCCACTTTCAAGATGTTATTAAAAAGGGGAAAAAATAAGAATATGGAGACCGGTTGAATGTTCGAATCCTGCCTTCGCCCCTGCATGCTCTTGATTCGTTCTAATTTATGCATATTACCATTGAACCACCTTGGGACATTAGCACTAAGGTTATATGTTAAAAAAGTAAACTTAAAATTCTGAAATTTTGTGACTTTTAATAATAAAATAAAAAGTAAAAATCTCAAAAGTTTCTAGCACAAAAAGTATTTGGAAATTTGAAATATTTAGAATCAAACAATTGTAACTTATTTTGAAAAATGTAGACAAATATCAATTATTAATTTTTTTAACTCACTGAAAATAAAACAAGGATATAAAATTTATCATTGGTCACTTTTGGATAAAATACATCTTACGAAATTGATGGAATGGTCGAATTCCTTGTTTAAAAATGTATCATTAATTTACATGAAAAGGATCCATGATCTGTGACTAGGGATGTCAATTCGACCCGTCGGCCCCGTCCCGCGAGTCAAACAGGGTAGGGCAGGTCGAAATTTTTTGACCCACCCCGCAATTAATCCATATTTAACCCTAATTAACTCTAATTAATCGCGGGGCAGGACAGGTCATCTGCGGATCGGCGCGGGGCAGGGCAGGTCAATTTTGTCCGCGCGCAGGACAGGTCGCAATCTGTCATCGACATGCCCCGTTGCCATCCCTATGACAAATGCAAAAAGTTTGATTGTGATTAATTAGTCAATTTCTAGCTTTTGTTATATTCATTGATCATTTTAACTTCTTCTTCGATTTGCATTTTAATGTTATTTCTCATTACAATTTTTATTTTAAAAAATCTTCTGACGACTTTAATACGTTCGGATTTTAATTAATAGTAATATTTATTGAAACATAGTTAGAACTAAAAGTTGCAATTTTGGAACATTTCCTCCTTTTTTTTCAATATGCAGAAAAAACATGAAATTTCATTTTTTTTTTTTTAAACATATTGAAAATGGTAGAATTAAGAGGAATGAAAAATTATAAAAAACGTCACTCCATTTTTGATATCAACAAAACATATGGAAGTTTTCTTTTTAAAGTCACGTCTCAATAATAAGAAAATATAAATTGGACAAATGTAGATATTCTTGTAGAAAATTGCTTTTAGTGGGCTGCTCATGGAAGCAATTTTAGAAGATGGTAAAGTCGTAACATGTATTGAAAATTAGTCTGCATTATTTTTGAGTAAAAATCCAGAACGAAACATATTTTTATTAAGTATTACTCCGTATTACATTAGAGAAGTGGCTGTTGGCGAGGTTAAGGTAATAAAGATTGCTACTGAACAGAATTCTTCAGATATGAGTACAAAGATTCTATCTAATACCAAGTTCAGGCACTGCTTGAATTTATTTCGTGTTGGCTCATGCTTGCATGTATTGAGCGGCGAGCGCTAACCCTCCGTGAGAATGAAGAATCTATGATGTCGTAATGATTTGAATGTATGGAGCTGAGGGAAGAAGGGAATGTCAGCTTCAGGTGGAGGTTTATAGTGATGTTGAGATGAGAATTTGGCTAAGGAGATGCGGCGAAACGCCGTAGCTCAAGCCTAACAACCTAAGAAACACATGCATATTTTGCTTGACGTAAGTTGTTGTGAACGTGAGGCTCACAATTTGAAAGAAAATGAACGGCTCTAATTGAATCTGAGATTGAATAATGGCGCGTTTAAAATGGGGCTAGGCCTAAAATTAATGTTAGGATTGCGATTGTGAACTCTTAAAAGGCTCGATTCAATTACTAGCGTTCGTTTACCAGTTTCGATTCGGTTTGCGTCAAAAGCTATAGCGTAGGGTGATTGAGGATCATTGCAGTTGATTGTGACTGTTTCGTTTCAATCTGTTTCTAGCCAAAGTTCTTAGTGGATTCGAATAGGGATTGCTCATCGTGGAGCAAAGGCTTCTTCGAAAATTATATAACCACGTAAAATCGGGTGTGTCATTTTTTTTCTTCATTTCAATCTCAAATTTACTAGATTAGGGTTTATCAATTTAAAAATTGGATAACTGGTTTACAATTGGTAGGAGAGAAAAAGAGCTCAGAGACGCGTATGGAATTTTCAAATCAATGCAAGCTTAAGCTAGCTTGGAAATGAAGGGTATGACATCGGCATCAGTATACCAACTTTAAGGTCAATAAACAATATGGTAATTTTTTATTTTTCTCAAGTAAAGCTCGTTGTTGAATTGTATAGATCAAGTAGGAATAAAAAACTTGAGGATTGGGAGGTTTTTTCCCTAAAATGGTGAAACTTTTTTTTGGATGACTGAATACATGTAGTACAAGATCATTCTAACATATATAGCTAATTCAAGTACATAATCACCAATTAACGCGCATGCCTAGCGACACCTCCACCAATACTGGGACGTCATCCCAAAGACTCGACATCAACTCCATAGCGGCTCTATAACAACTTCATTGCATCGACAATTTCATGTAATACACACCTTCCACGCCAGCGATAAGAGAAGAATAAACAGCCTCCACGCATGGGTGCGGGAGGAATCAAAGACTCTTAAATGAAGAGTAAAACTCTCATTAAAAAAATATGGTGAAGACAGTGTTTGAACCCTTGACATTGACGAGTCTTTTTGTCCAACTCCTCAACCAATGGACCACCACCCTATTGCCCTAAAATGGTGACACTTAATAGATTTGAATCCATACACACAGTCTAATGTTAGGTCATATTAACACTCTAACTAATTGAATTAATTTAATTTGTAGGAATGGGACTTCCCAACCAAATGTGAATAATCAGCGGACAGCTTAATATCGGGGAGAACATTAAATGTCTATATTAATAAATAATTTGACTTCAAATAAATATTTCTTGTGTCGTTTCAACGTGTCCACATTCATTATGTCAATATTCCTTCACTATTAATTAATAATCTAAAGAAAATCACAACTAGATATTTTTCTCGGTCAACTAGCTGTTTATTACCGAAACAAAACCTATCAAATGTTTATGTTTTGAGTATTTTTAGTGGTTTTAATTGTAATTAAATTACGCATAGTGTCGTAATTTTTTAAATTTCGGTTTACTTTATTTCATTTTTTGTACTTTATTTCATTGTTTCACTTTCGAAATAGTACCTACTATATCATGTAGGGAGAAAGATTCAATGAGGTCAAATATATTATTTAAGGATGGAAGTACAAAATCTCAACCGTTGAATTTAATAAATGCAATGACTGAGATTATGAACCTTTCTCATCATGTAGAATGTAGTTTATGAAGCATTTGTCAACATACGGAAATTATTATTTAATGTGTATTTAAAATAATTTGATAATTTATTTTTGATTGTGAGTTAAATCAAGTCCAATTTAAGGTCAAAATTGTATATATATATATA
>JAWWMW010001611.1:115423-134024 GCA_035048345.1 Echeveria elegans | reverse complement strand
CAACTCAAGACGAGTGAGTTCAATCAGAAGACGAAATTGAATGGTTTAATTCAACAAACTAAAGAAAACAAGAAGAAGAAAAAGGTTACAACATCACTCAACTGAAAAAATACTACAAGCAAACAAGCTACAACTAACGCAAGGTAAAAACTGTAAGCAGAATAGAATAATATTTGATACCTATGGTCCCAGATGCGCTTCTCTGCTTTTGTAGTTGAGCTTGCAAGAGACCTCCACATATATGCTTCTCTTTTCCAAACATTTGTCCGGCTCATCAGATGATAGTCGTTGACTTGCTTGAATTTCACAAAGCTTTTTCTGTAAACTTGAAGCCTGGGCATCTATTCTGAGGTCAGAAAGACAATGGCAGAACAAAAAAACACGAGTTATAGTTACCACACCACTTCTGATTAGTAAAGTAAATACAATAAAGGACATAAATCGGTTAGATACTCGAATGCTTTAACATCACCTGTGGCTATTTTTGATTTGGTAATCTTAATAGAGCTACGTTGGCTATGACAGGAGCAGCAGCGAGGCGACCAGAGGAGAAGTAAGCTTGAATAGTGAGTTAAGTTGCGAGAGCTTCGAGGAAAGGTTCAGGCCAAACGGCGTTGCTGAATCGCAGACGAGAGGTGAAAGGACCATCGACGGGAAGAGAGGAGGAGATGTCGGCTGAGGGTTGGATGGAGTGGACGACGAGTGGAAGGACCAGCGACCGGATGACGGAGGAGGAGAAATTGATATCAGGTTAGGATTGTGAAGGATCTGACGAGATTGACGGTCCAGATTGAGATCAGTGTGGAGTGATTTGAGTAGATTGAAATTTGATTAAAGTATTTTTGATGTTCAAGATTAAAATTTATGTGGAATGTGCAAGGATGAGGGAGATTGGAGCCGTTGATAGAGAGTTTGATCCATGGTTGAGAGATGAAGTGTGTATATGTGACAATATAAACTATGTGATAAATATAAATTGTCACGTAGCTATAAGTTATAAATTTAAAATAATTGTTTGTAGATTTTTTTAAAATTGTACAAAAACTATTTAAAAACAAAAAATTTTATATCACATTAGAAATAAATTATACATATTGTAAAACAGTTTAAATTATATTTAAAAAATTAATTTTATTTAAAACAAAACAAAATCAACAATGTTAAATTATATTTTGTAATATTAATTTATTTTATATTTTCTAATTTTTATAAAAAATTACTAAGTTTTCTATTTACAAATCCTCAAAATATTTTATTAGAGGGTTTGGATGGTTAAGAGGATTTGAAGGGGTTAAGAGGGTTTGAATAGCTTGGAGTGTTAGGAGGGTTAAGCGGGTTTCAAGGGTTTGAAGGTGTTACGGGTTAAGAGGATTTGGAGAGTTTGAAGGGGTTAAGAGGGTTTTATGGGTTTGGAAAGGTTAAGAGAGTTTGAAGAGTTTGGGGGGGTTTGAAGGGTTAAGAGGGTTTGGAGGGGTTAAGAGAGTTTGAATGGTTAGGAGGTTTAGAGGGTTTGGAGGGTGTGAAAGATGTTATGTGCTAAGAGGGTTTGAAGGGGTTAAGAGGGTTTTGAAAGGTTTGAATGGTTTGAATAGTTTGGAGGGTTTGAAGGGTTAAGAAGGTTTGGAGCTCCATTTTATTACTTGATAATTACAAATCAAGTATTGATTTTTATCACTAAGAACAATATCAATCATGAAAATAGAAATTAAACATTTTTAAGATCAAACGATCAAGTTTTAACATTGGCACCCCCGCAATTATTTGAGGGAGTGTTCTGTCTTTCCACTCAGTGAGGAAGTCTTTCTTTGGTGCCATCTCGTTGAGGAGGTGTTGCGTGTTTATGTGCCGTTGTCTGAGGCATAGTGTTTTTGTCGACTTTGTGGAGGTGTTGTTATGGTCTTTGCTTTGATGTGATTATCATGTACTTGATTAGTATAATCTTGTACTCTATTTTCCACAAATCAATGAAATGTTGACAGTAAAAAAAACATTGGTAAAGCTCCTATGTAACTGGCTCTTCAGTAACCCCAATAGTCATTTTAGATTTCATTATCAAGCTTCTGTTTCAATTCAGGAGGTTTTGTTGTCATTATGCTGAGCTTTTTCTGCACATAAACGAAGAATGAACACATTTTAATAATGGTAACCAAACTAACTTTATTAACATATATAATTATTTCAAACATTATATACACACACACAAATGCATATGTACGCTCTCCAAAATCCAAACCATATACATACCTTTTCCTAACCCTCGAACCCCTCACCATAACCTCCTTCAAACTCTCCAAACCCTCTCTACCCTCAAACCCTCACAATTTTTCAAAGTCTCTATTTTTTTTTCAATTTCAAGCTCCCTCTCAATAAAAAAATGTTACATAAAAATTTAAGTAAAGTATCTAGACATATAATTAAACATATATAACCCTAAAATATAAATTAATAATTGAACATAATTAAATGATAAAGGTAATTATCTGTTTCAAATAGCTACACATATGTGTAAGTTAATGTCCTAAACTTTCTACATGGACATACATTTTTCTAACCCTTCAAACCCTCTTCATACCCTCCAAACTTTCTACATGCACATACGGCCAACTTCTTTTGAGACATTGTTATTTCTGTTGCGAAAGATATTTGTCACTTATACTTTAAAAGCAACATATGATACTATGTCTCAAAAATACTTGTCGCTTTTCATGTCTATCTCAACACTTTTTAATCTGTCGCGCGAAATTTATCGCTTTACCTTACCGGCGTGATATTGTCTTAAGCAACAACAATAGTATGTTACGTATTGCAAGTGCGACAGAGGGTCACGCAACATGCGACATTTTTTTCGTTATAGTGTCATTTTGGTGTAGTGACTACAACTACACATCCAACCCCAACGTGGAAGCATATTGAGAGCTTGTGTCAGTCTCCATGAGAGGTTTCGTGTTTTCCTCGAAGGAGATCACTGATAATCCGAAGTTTCAATGCTATCCCTTCCTTTCATAGATCTTGAGGAATAAGTATGTTTCGATAAGCGGTGTTTGTTAAATATATTGACTTTGCTGGCCGAACGATAGGAAAAAATAGGAATCTAAGACGCAATCATTTATATATATATATACTCGAAGGGAAATACTCTAACCAAGTGAGCTATCATCTGTTTTCATCTAGATGATAAAAAAGGGGAAATTAGTTTTAAACATATGTAATACAACCTATATAGAATTAAACACCCGTTATATATATATGCAAAAAATTAGACTTAACCACATCTAAGTCAACTAACGTTTTGCTTTAGCCACCTCCGTCGGTCGAATTTATTGAGCATGTGAGACGCACTTGATTAGAAAACCATTTGGACATAACCACCAGTTGTGAAAGTTTTAGCTTTCACCACCCATTATTCAAAAAAAAAAAAATGGTTTCACCACACACGTTCTATGTAAGTCTTCTAATATAGAACTTGAATAAATTAAAATTATGATAGGAAACACTTGCACTTAAAGGAAACTTATAATATAAACTTACTATGAAAAGAGAGGATATGGTTTAACACCAGTTAATACGATTCAACATAGTCTTAACAAATACCGGGTACAACACACAAGGATTTAATGGTTTCACACGTTGTCTAAACAAAAGACAAAACACGGGATACAACGCAAAAAAGAATTCCATGGTTTGACACATTGTCTTAACAAAAAGACATAAACACGGAGGTGGCTAAAACAAAACATTAGTTGACATAGAGATAGTTTAGTCAAAATTTCTGTATGACGGGCGTGTAATTCTAAATGGGTTGTATTACAAGTGCTTAAAACTAATTTATCAAAATATTAATTTTATAATTTTTAATGAGAGTCAATCACAATAACAACGCGTGTAAACCGAAGAGACGAAGTTGGACGGAGGTGGTTAAAGCAAAATGTTAATTGACTTAGGGTTGTCTAAATTTTTGTTATAATGGTATTTAATTCTAAATTGACTGTATTAAAAATGTTTAAAACTAATTTTTCGTAAAAAAATATCATCATAAGGCTATATAAATGTATAATATTAACAAAAAGTATACAATATCTAGATTCTACAATGACTCTCAGTTCAAATGAGTGACATTGCCTTGATGATCTGGTTGAACAATCTCCCAATATGTATGTAAAAGGGGCATGAAAGGAAACTATCGTATCTTTATGTGGTTTCCATGAACACACCCCTATATTTTAACTTTTCACCAAACTAGCTCTCTTGTTCCACCGTTCATCCAGAGCCACATTTTCACTTTTCTGTCCAAATTATTGTTTTAGACACGTGTGTTCAAACTCGCCATTAAATTGGACGAAAAAGTGAAAAATATGACTCTGAGTGAACAGGGAAAAAAATAATGTGATTTAGTGAAAAGTTTAAACATAAGGATATGTTAGTGGAAACTGGAAACGACCGAGCAGTTTTTCTGTAATTATCTCTATTTAAAACGTTATAGTTCACATTCAGAACACAGTGGATCCACCATCTGCAAGGGGCCTAGAACTCTAGAAGAATGGATAGTATTCATCAACTGGCAAGAGCTAAATGCAAATTTATAAAATATGAGCCGAGAAAAATACTAGAACGGTATGAGTGAGAGCACAGAGAAACGCAGTAGCCATTACAGAAGGGGAGTGCCACATAACCTACTATCCAACAAGCAAATTAACATATGTAGTCCAACAACACACAATCCTTTTGGAAGCCAACTGTGTTTGAATTCTGAAAATAAAATCCAGAAACTCTCACTCTCTGATGCGAAAGCCACAGAAACCTGTATTCTCCATCCACCATTCAAAATGTATGAGCTTTTTTGACAACCCGATTAGGTTAACCACAAAAGACGATGAATAATGTCATCTCCCCGAAAAAATCCAACAATATTATAATGAAACAGTCGTGCCTAAAAAGGAAACTTTGAAATCCTGATTACACATAACATCATACTGAGAGTTTTCATCTTGCTGACGTCAATAAGTTAGGAGATTGCATACTGATTCGCAGTTTCGGAAAACTCACAGACCCTCAAGGTAAGCAAAGTGTTGTTCAATGCTGCTTAGAGTTTCCTGATCAATCGTCACAGCTTTGACCAACTTTGGCAGAGATAATGAGGGCTGTGGATTGGGAGTTCCCACATTAGTTGCCTTCTCCTCAGAAGTCTTATTATGATCTGCTTTCATTTGATGTTTATTTGGAATCTGTTTAAAGAGCTGGAACTTCAATTCCATACAAGCTTGTAGATCCTCTGAAGTCCGGGCTTCGTTTATTTTGCCCATAAGATCATTCAGGGCTGATGCTTTCTCCTCACGCAAAATTTTAGCTCTTTTCTTCTGATTTACAAATTCATGAACATGGTGGCCACCATCATTTAGCTCCCTCTTGCGAAATTTCTCTAATCCTCTATCAACAATGTCGCGTAATCGTTCTTTGGAATAGAATGCTTTAACTGAATTTGATTTTAGTCTCAACTTCAGCCGAGAAACGACAACCTCATTGTTCTCCTCAGTAGCTATATTTGAGTTTGAATCAGATGGCTCTTCTTGCTCACGCTCTTCTCCCGAAAGCACCTTTTCTAACAAATTGATGTTCTCTATGTAACGATCAAATGCATCATTTTCAACCTCTAGATTTCTCGCTGTGTACTCCTTCAGCTTTGCAAACCTCCAGTCATTTATATCAAATGCTTCCTGAAGGATTAAAATTATTGCCAACCCCTACACAAATTAGATATCACCAAAAACAAGAAACAAAAGGCACACTGGCATTTCACCTTTCTGGTCAGTGGCTTCCTCGACTGTTGGATATTCAAGTTACTGAACTGCGAAAATTGGTTGGACAGTTGTCTATATGAAGGCACCCTATGAGACAGCCTGAAGAAACACCGAAAAATAAAATAAGAGACGAGCCTCAAAATCCATGCCGTCTAAGACAATTATATAAATAAGTTATATTCAGATTGCTATATACCTTATACTCAAAAATTTTGGGCTTTTGCAATAAAATGCCACTTCCCTTTTACAGCTAATCGACTAGATATTAAATGAATCAGGGAGTTTGTCAAATTTACCCTGATGGAGAAGCTTCTTTCGATGGTTCGTCAACTTTAGGAGAGCCCGCAGAGGATGCTTTTTCAGGGACAGTAGCACTTTGTTTAAGAACTACAGTTGACCAGCATAAACAAAGCTCAGGTTCATCAGGTAAAGTAAAAAGCGCTTAAATTGGGGCGTGGAACCATTGGTTCTCATGGAATTGGGCCATTGATTTTACAGCACAATTGATATTTGGAATGCATTGGACCTCAAAAATTCTTTAGTATTCTACAATAGCTAATTAAATTCAGTAACAGTCTCTAAGTACTTTTTACCAGTACTTCATGTATGAAATACTAACTAGCTACAGGGCACAGTCATCACTCAAGCAGTCAAGCACAGAACATCAATGAAAGTCACACGTCAGAACCAGTAGTGAACAAATATGCTAAGCACCTAAATATATTCAAATAAAGAAATACAGAAGAATGTCTTTGGAGAAACAAGAAACACTCAAGTACAAAGACAACATGATAGCCATTTTTCGATTTGAATCCCTCAAAAATTGCGTCAGAGGCATATGCAACTAAAAACAAAGTAAATCAATCTCTGACTGAAAGCAACATAACGAAATCAAGAAATTCAGCTGCCAACTGCAGCAAATTGAAGATGACACAGTTTTTGAGACCAGTGATCATTCAAATGGTGACTTTATATAGTTTCCTGACAGTCAATTTTGCAAAGCCTAAACACGTCAACATTACATTATTCATTTATTTCACACTTATTTTTACAAAGAGATCAAAGATGCCCAAGAGGGATACACGCAAACCTACCGTGAATATAGCAGGGGTTCTGTGCCTTTGAGCAGCAGCTTTTGCAGGACTGGTAGGGGCATCTGATCAAAGTGTTAAACTTAAAATTCAAACACACACAAACTGGAGGCGATTTTGTTACCACACTCTATGATGGTATACTGATAAAAACAATTAAGATGAATAAGCAAAACACATTTTTTCTTAATGATGCAAACACTATTGTATGGGCAGTTGTAGGAGTTGTTCATTCGGGATTAGTGTCAATCTTCATGCAGCCTCAGTTTATCAGCTGAAAGCTTGGGTTCAGTTAATCAAATCTAACCTACGCAAAAGGAGTTTTATTTAACATTTAAGTGGAGATATATTTAATCCACCTGCTTCTACTCCAACAATACCTGACAAATGAAGGCTCTTAACATGATTGCTCGAATCAAAGATGTGGGTGGAAGAAACATCAGTGTTGAAATGGATTAACATAATTAATTCGACAGGTGTTAGACACAGGGTTGCAGCTGTGCTAGCTCGTAAAAACCAGGAAGCAAATATTCCTAGGGCATCAAATATTCCTAGGGCAGGAGTAAGGGTAAAAGGGAGAGGAAAATATATCTGTACCTAGAACGAGCGACGTTTCCGCACTGGATGCACTTGGGCTTATTAAGACCTCGAAGTGTTTTGGGACCATCGAAGCGATGCAATCTAGCCTTGGGCGCTGGCAGTGTCGAAGCGGGAGCCGCGGCAGGCGGCTGGCTGAGACCGGTGTCTGTGCTGTTGTTGCTTTGAGACGGGGACGGGGACGGCGTCGCCATGTGAGATGCTGCTCCTCTGCTCGTTCCCCCGATTTACAAAATTCGACGCATTTGACTGCCGTCTCAAGTATAGGTCATTCTTACCACGGTCATGACGAAAGGCGAATTGCCGAACAGAATCCTCTAAATAAAATGTTACCTATTCCCTTATAAAAATGTCCACACTGTGCCTTCCCCTCCCCCAAATTTTGTTTCAAACCTTGAAACAAATTCATTAACTAGAGGTGTGAACACTTCCCACGAATGGAATGCTCAATTCAAAAGGATTGAAAAAAATATGCCGTTTAATTGGACCATTGGAATGAAATGACCCATTCCATCTCTATTCCTATCCAGCCAACTTAAACGGAATGAAATTACTTACCAAACAGAAGGATTAAGCCCATTCCATCACCGACATCGACCTGTACGGCTCTGACCTCTCAGTCGACTTCTCCGTCATCCCCTCTCCGGACCTCGACCTGAACCTCGCTCGACCCATTCCTCCATTTTGTCCTCTCGACCACTCGACTCCTCGCCCTCTGTTGACCGATCAACTCCTCACCGTCTTCCGACCGCTCCCGACCGCTTTCCTCCGGTACGTTTCACCTCTATTCATCATCGTTTCTTCGATTTATGTTATTGTTTCTTTATCATCGTTTCCCCATCAATGTTTCTTCCATTCGAATTGGGGTTTGAATTTGTTCATGATTTGAAATGATTTACTGTGTGTATCAAATAACCAATTTGACTTGTTTTGATTTACTGTATGAAGAGTGGAGTGATTGATTGTGCATGAAGTAGTTCTTTTATGTAAATGATTTGTGAATGTTTTGTGTCTTTCCATTGCAAGTTACTGTCGTATAGAGAGCTGGGTGTTGGGGATTTCGGTGAATGGTTTCGCTGCTGATGACAATTGGGAGTACACTTCGTGCAAGACATGTTAGCACCCGAGATGGAAACAAGGTAAGACAAAACTGGTACCATTTTCACGTATATTTTATCTGTCCATAACTCAACGTTTGCAAAGACTATACGCTTCTAAGACGACTGCCTCACACATGAGTTGGCACTTCGAGCACGTTGAAGAAGATGGTGTAATGCGGCATCCTTCTCATTGAGGTGCAACATGGTACATTCATAATCAAAAAGGGACTGTTTGTTTCTTCAGGCTTTAGTGTAAGATGATGGTGCATCTTGGTTTTAACTCTCATTGAAATGCATACATATGTGTATAGGTACATTTGTAGGTTTACTAGCTTAAATACATGAACTCAATCTCTCTGTCTGCTGTGTTACAATATATGTACACTTGTAGGTTTAGATCATCTGCAACAGGCAATAATTACCTAGTAATTCAACAATTTTTGCATGCAGGTGGAAGACATTGAGATAGGCAAAGTCTGGGTAAACGAGCCGAAAGGCATTCAAAGCCTATGAGCAAGTGAGTTAATTACGAGCCCCACATGCCACATGGCATTCTGTGATATGAGCAAATTTTATATTTTAATTCATGTTTTAATTCTTTTAATTTAATGCTTTAATTTAAAATTATCAAATATATTTAATAAAAATTATATTAATATTTTTTATTTTTTGAGATGTATAAATAGAGACTAAGTTTGTGTCATTTGGACAGAAAAAAATTTCAAGTGTTTCTTCATGGATCCCTCACAAATTTAAATTAAATTATGTCGAGCACATATGGTAAAAATTTGGGACTTCCCTCGATTAAGTTTAATTTAATTATGTTTATGCGTATGTTTTCAATAATTTATGTAGTTTTAAATTATGTGTTTTTTAGAAATTGTAGAATAAACGCTTTACAAATTTAAGTAATGCACTTATTAATTAATTAATACTAGCATTCGCTGCACAATCCAGAATCCTGATTGTACATTTCTATTTTATAATTTAAATTTGATAATAAAAATGAATCATCATGTTTTTATTATCTCCAAACTTATTGTTGTTTAATTGCTGGACATCATTGTCGTGTATTTTGATGTGGAAGAAGGGGCAAAATAGAAAAGAAAAAATGATAACCGCCAAACATGGCTCAACAATTACTAATAATAAAGATATTAGATGTATGTTGTTTCTTTTACAAAGTAATTATAAATATTAAAAATAAAGAGCCATCAGCCATTGGCAAGTTTTCCAGTAAAACATTACCACAGTTTCTTAGTCAATTCCTCAGCTTCGATAGTATAATCTTCCAAATCGCTGACACAGCGTTGCTGACCCAGTTACAGCTCGGATCCCTTACAAGCAAAGAACACTGAGTGTTAAAATAAACTCTAACAAAGAGGGCAGTGCAGTAATAACATCCATCATCATACACAAAAATACAGGGTCACCGGTCATGCAATCAATCCCGTATCAGGAAGTCAAATTTATCTACATGAAGACTTGTAATTGAGATCAACTTCAAGTAGGAAAAATCAAGTATCCTCAGGCTGATTTTGTTTGCATGTTCTACAGTCGCACTCGAAAAACCCAAACGCAAAGTGCAGGCAATATTAAAATGTGATAAGGACTAAAGTAATGGTGGGACTTCAATAGGACAATCTCGGAGCATTTGGCCAGACAAAAGAACATGGAACTGGTCTAGCTGGGCCAACACAGTTCCCTCTGCAGGGCTAGATAAGTGAAGCGAAATACAAATAACAATGTGATAAGAATGTATGAACAAAACTGCAATCATCAATCAAAGAAAACATTAGGATCCTTAAATAACAAGGCAGCCTGTGCCAAGACCCAGTAAACATCTGCGAGAAGTATAAGTCTTCCTGCAATTAGTAAAGGATCAGTAGCCTTTAATGAAGATAATCAACTACAATAAATCCTCAAAGAAAGACTTGGATGTAATCTCAGAATAATGAAGTAAACTTACTGACAAGGACCCAAAAACTCCAAACCTTGAAATTGAAAAACTGAGCACAAATAAATTTTGGTAAAGAAAATATTATGCTGAAGCAAAAATGTAACAGATAGTCAACAAAAAAGTAACAGATTTCTAATGCACCATTTTCAGCACTCAGTTACCTTTTTGGTTATGCTGCCATACAACTTCAACTAAACAACCGAGTATTTTCCTGGCTGTGCGCCCCCTGGTAATGATGTCGTTTGTTTAGTAATGTCCTCCAAAACACGTTTCAGTTCTGATTTGGCTCTCTTCACTGAACTCTCTGTGGGCCCTTCAATAAACAGATAGAGTTTGCGTTCTCCAGGCCCCACAACCTTACCCGGGGGATAAAACTGACCTCTAGTGGTAATGGCAGCTCCTGTAAAATCTGAAATAGGACCTAACGTATCTTTGTGAGTTACTCTCCAACGAGCATTCTGTGGAAAATCATTGATCTCTAACTCAGCTTCATAATGTTCACCCATTGCATCAGCCTGCATCTTTGCTAAGTTATGTTGCAAATTCATGGCTGCAGCTAATGCTGCTGCCCGAGCAGCAGCCGCTCCATCATTTGTAGATATTGGTAGGACTGGCGAAGCTAAAGGAAGGGAACCCAAGGCACCAGAAATAGGTACAGGTAAACCATTATTGGCAATTAATTGATTACCAATCGTCACAGATGAATTTGCTTTAGCAGCAGCAGCTATGGCAGCAATCTGTGCAAGAGCAGCTTGCTGCGAGAGATCACCACCAGCCTTGCGAATTCCATCATCTTCGTCATCTGAATCTGATTTGTCCTCCTCAAACCCATATTCTTTGGCTTGTGCTTTCTTAGCTGCTTTTCTCACCTCATCCTCCTCCTCATTAAACTTGAAACCACTTCCACCATACCCAGTGCCATGAGCTTGTTCCAATCCCTGGTTTACTTTTGCCATGAAGCCGTTGGCAATAGCTTTCAAGTCAGCAGGAACAACTTGTTCTGAGAGTTCCAAAGCTTTAACCAAATCTGGCGCATATCGTGCATCTTCTTCGGAGATGAAAGTGATGGCACATCCTTTGCGTCCAGCCCGGCCTGTTCGCCCTACACGATGCACATAGTCTTCATAATGATTTGGCACATCGAAGTTGACCACCAGTTCAAGCTCCTTGACATCCAAGCCTCTAGCAGCAACACTGGTGGCAATTAACAAGTTGCAGACATTACTTTTGAAATCTGATATGGTTGACTCACGATCGGTCTGATCCTTGGCCCCATGGAGTGAAAGGCAGGGATATCCATGCTTCAGTAATTCCTTGAAGACAGCATCACACTTATCCTGAGAATGAACAAACACTAGAATCTTTCCTTTTTCATACCATTCTCCAAGAAGTTCTAACAATCTCAAGAACCTTTCGCTTTCTGGCCTAACCTCAACTAACTGAGTTATGTCTTTGTTCACAACACTTCTACCTCCAACCTGAATTTCTACAGGTTTATTCAGCACCTTACGAGCTAACACTTCTACCTGTCGAGGAAATGTAGCAGAGAAAAGTACAGTCTGTCTATCTGGTCGAGTATTTTGCACAATTCTTGTAATCTGAGGTTCAAAACCCATATCAAACATGCGATCAGCTTCATCCATTACTAGATAAGTGACTCTTCTTAAATTGGTAATTTTACCACCACTTGTACAAAGGATGTCAATCATCCTACCGGGGGTGCACACTACAACTTCAGTACCCCGTTTTAAATCGCTGATCTGTTGCGCAACACCCGAACCTCCATATACCGGCACACACCTGACTCCCACTACCTTGGCAAACTTTTTAATGTCACTATGAATCTGCTGGACAAGTTCTCGTGTCGGGGCCATTATTAGACCAATAGGTCCATCTCCAGCCTCAACGGGAGGCTGATCTTTAATGTGTCTCAACATTGGTAGCACAAATGCAAGAGTTTTTCCAGACCCAGTTTTTGCCACCCCTATGCAATCTCTGCCACTCATTATTATGGGCAGTGCCTGGGCCTGGATTGGCATTGGCTTGTCATAGTTGAGCTTCTTAATAGTTTCCAAAATTTTGCTTGTAAGCCCAGTTTGATGCCAGTGTTTGATAGGCTTTGGAACATCTCTCCCATGGAGCTTCAATTCCAGCTCTTTCCTGTATGCAAACACCTCCTCAGCAGTCATTCTCATTATCTCTTTTACTTCAATATAAAAGTTCTTACGGAAAGGCGGATATTTGATTTTCGAATGATCCACTATGGTTAATTTCTCAGCCTTTGTCTTCTTAACCCTCTTCATGAACTCCTCATCATCTTCATCTTCTGATGTGTTTCCATCATCTTCAAGGTCCTCGTAGTCACCATCTGACTCATCACCAGGAATAATCCTACCAAGGCCCTTACTGCTGCTCTTTTTTGGCTGTTCTCCATTTCTTTTAATCTCGTTCTTTTCAAAGTCTTTCTTCTCAGTACTATCATCAGCAACTGCGGATGGGGCACTAGTCGTAATAAGCTTCTCAACTTCAGGCAGTACCATGGAATTCATGAAAGCATCTAGGGGATCAATATCATCTTCTTCAGCAGCACCATCACCAATTTGCATAGCAAGTTCACCTGTTCCGTTCCCAGCATCTACTATCATATTATCCCCACCGTCATCATTAACGTTGTTGTCCACAAGCATATCGTTCCCAACATTTTCAGAAGGAACAGCTTCATCATCATCTGACTCTCCATCTAGTGTCCAAGCCTTTCCGGAATTGGGTTTGTCAACCAGTTTTGCTTTTTCAAGTTCTTCCTTCTTCCTCTTCAGTTCCTGCCACTCTTGAACTCTTCTTCGACGTTTCTCCATCTCATCATCTAATTGACGCTGTTCTTCCTCCAAATCTTCCTCTCTGGTAGTTAATTTCTCTTTCTTTTCAGAATCATCCCGACCCTTTTTTAGGATCACGTTCTCATCATTGGTTTCCTTATGCTTGCTTGATTTAGCAGTCCCACTTTTTTCACTATGACCATCATCTTCATTTCTCCGCCGTTTCTTATCACAGTCCCTTCTTCCATCCTCACTACTGTCACCGCTATACTCATCGTCCCTGTCTGAGTGTCTCCTCTTTTCTTGTTCCAGTTTGTTTTCCTTCTCTCTTTCCCGTTCCCTTTCCTTCTCATGCTTCCTCTTCTCCCTATCATGCTCCCCTTCTTTCTTCTTTGCCCTTTCTCTTTCTTTCTCCTTGTTTCTATGCCTCTCTTTTCCTCTATCCTTCTTACGCTCCCTCTCTTCTGAATGTCGGCTTTCTCTATCCTTGTTGCTCTCCCTCTCTTCTGAATGACGGCTTTCTCTGTCCCTTTCCCTATCCCGCTCCTTGCGTCTATCCCGACTTCTTTCCTTATCAACACGGTGACTCTTAATCCTCTTTGAATCCTCCTCCTTATCCAACAAATCTTCCTTTTTGGATATGTGTTTATGCCCTTCCATGGATTTGCTAACGGATGATTCAAAATCAAAAACTGTATGATACACCTACGATCATCCACAATGACGACGCACAACCAACGAAACTATGAATGACTTGTTTCAAGAATCTGCTAATCCGTACCGAGATGAAAAAAATTAGCGAAGGAATGAAACCCTAGAATACTTAGTATGAGGCGAAATTAATTCGCGGAAAAGGAAAACTTACGATGACGGAAAATTTCTTCAACAGGAGTCAAGCGGGAATCGGAGTAGGCGTCGAAGAACTGAGCGCCGGCGAACGGTGGTTTTTCTATGTTCTACTCGGGCCTTAATGCCTAACTGCGTCAGTTATCAATTTCAATCCAAAATACGTCGTCGTCTGTAGAGAGCATCTCCAACAGGCTACCATTAGCTAAAATAATACAGCTGTCAACCAAAATAGAGATTCAGATATCGAATCTTTCTTCCAAAGCATTTGTCGTACCATGTTAAAATATACAGAACTTCTTAACTGAACTTCATATCTACGATTATCTCCTCACTCTCTATTTAACTGAACTTTTATTGGCCGAGAGTTTCACTACAAACTGTAGTTCGTAGGTTAGGGTTTTGATTTTGTGTGCATTTGAATTGCTATTAAGGGTTCAGATTCGGCTTCTTGTTGGTGTCAATTGTTGTCGACTCGATTTTGAATCTGGAGGTTGCTAAATCTGTGTGTGAGGATGAATTTGCCATTGATGCAACTCTCTAGCAACATGTTGAACTGGCTGTAGAATGTTCATGCGATTGAACTGCCTACAAATTTACTCTTCTTTATATATTTGAATTTTGATCATATGGCCAGATGGAATATGATGTTGAGCCTTGGAATGGCCGCCACAACTACGCAGGAGTTATATGTCTCATCTACATCATTGTAGCAGATCACACTGAACGCCCTATTCACACAAACAATGTCCATGGACAGGTGAAATATCAATTCCAATCCTATTTCCAATCAGTTTTCAGATTCTCGCATTGCTGACTTCACACTCCCTTTCCAGATCACGAAGCCACTAAAGCCTGATGATTGGATTCCTATGATTGTTGTAGTTGTCATTACAGCTGCTGGAATTGCATATCATTGTCGTGTATTTCAAACGGGAATTGGTTATCGATCCCTTGTGATGTCCAGAACAGGTACTAGGCCAGGGAATCATGATCCCAACACCCATGTCTCAAATGTCACAAATATACAATTGGAAAACACACGTAAAACCCGGCTTTTACCTTTAAACACTCATTAAATACTACAGAATTTGAATTGCTTGTTTTTAATATATACATGTACATATTTTATATACCGTGTATAACAACACCGATCCACATTTTCTGCCTTAAACATTGCTAAGTACAATTTACAGTTAATGTGAATATTCTTTGTTGAGGAGCTTGATTTGACATGGATCTTGGCACTGATGCTGAACATGTAGAGAGTCTCGGACGAACTAGTTTGGGGTAGAGAAGTTTATGTCAATGTTGATGCAACGCCTTAGTCAATAAATTAATTGGTTGGTCTTTTAAGGGTATAAAGCATACTTCGTGACTTTTGATGGCTACTTTCTCTCGAACGAAATGATAATACAACTCAATATGTTTTGTACGAGCTTGAAGAACAGGATTGGATGCAATATAAGTGGGCGCTTAAGCTGTCACAATATAAGTGAATGAGATACTGAATGTTGGCACCAAATTCATATAAGAGTGAAGCTAACCACGTCGTCTCTGCAGTTGCATGTGATAGCGCTCTATTTTCTGACTATGCACTTGATTAAGCAATTGTGGGCTTCTTTCTAAAGCACCAAGATTCTAAGTTAATTCCAATGTAAATTAGATAATCTGATTGAGAATGACGAGTTTCCGAGCATCCAATTAGCGTAAACTCTACTTGTTGTTATGAAAATTGCCTTAGTGTCTTCCTAAACAGTAAACACATCATTTGACTTAAATATCATCCCCTTCATCAAACATATATGTTGTATGAAGCCAGTCTCCGGATTAAACTCCTCCGACTTCTTCTACCATTTTCTGTCATCTTCAGTATCACAAACATTCACAAATTAATCAGAGTCGTGAAGATGTTCTTCATTAATATGATCAGCTACGCAATCAGCTGTCCTTACCCTTTCTGGAGCATCCTTCCGAACCTCACTAGCAGCTTCTCCTCCCACCTCAACACTCTCATTCAGGTAACGACCAAACTCCTTACCAAGTTCATCGCTTCATCTTCGGTTGCAAACCCATTTGAATGAAAATCACTATAATCAGAAGAAGTCTCCTCTCCTAAAATCTCATCCCCATTATCTTCATCACCTTCGTTAAGTGGATTTGTACTAGCATCTCCTAAAATCTCATCACCACTATCTTCACCACCTTCATCAAGGAAACTTATGCTACCATCTCTTAAAATCTCATCCTCAATATCTTTATAACCTTCAGTTGTAAAGACATCAATAGAATCTGTTGAGGCAGTGGCAGGTGACTTGAAAGGGTTTGGCAAGTGATGTGATATTAGGTCTTTTGATGGGAAGTTTGGGTAATCTGGGCTTCGACACAATTCTTAATTGGCTTTGCCTAGTTGGTGGGCAAGGCAACCCTTACTCACGCCGGTCGCGACCGCCTAACTCTTGATATCAAATTGTTGAGTTGCGCAGCAGATAAAATGGAGATTTTATTATTTGGAAGAGAAACTATTACAAGAAGACTCACTCACTCTTTAACCTCACTCTTTCTTTCTCAACTCAAATGACTAAACAACTCTACTACATCCATATTTATACTAGTTTACATAATCAGTGGATGGTTAGGATCATTTTTATCCAACGACTATAATTAGTGACTCTAGAACTCTCTAGCCAAAATATTTCATTCTCCTTATCTCCACACTTCTCTAGAGAATTCTATTCAATTCTCTTCATTATTTGGGCTATCTTTAATTAATTTTGGCCTAACCCAATTAGGCATTAATCCTCAATAGCAAAAAACTATTTACATTCAAATAAAACACATTAGTTTCATAGTACTTGTCTACACTATATAATTTAGGGTTAATTACAAATAATTATTCACTTGTTTAGATTGTTCCAAAAGTCATATCCATATATTTTTTCACAAACAACCACCCATATATTTTTGAGAAAATTAGTTTTAAATACCCTCTATACGTCGAATTTAGATTTAAACACCCATAGTAAAAACATTTTGAGTTAACACCCGAAGTTCATCAAATTTTTTGTTATCGCCATCTCCGACTTTTAAAATATCAAAAAAATATAAAAAAAGTTCAAAAAAATTTCAAAACTCTATAAAATGAACAAGCAAAATTCAACCATTTAGTATCACTTTTTATAAATAAATTATGTCATTAGAATATTTTTGTGTAAATTTAATTTAATATTTTAAATATTTACCAAAATGAACCACAAAATTTTATGAAAATTATAACAAAAATGTTCAACAGTTTACCACTATTTTTTTGTATGTCTCTGAATTTAACAATGTTTTAAAATTTTGTTTATTATTTTTAAATATAAATGTTTCACAAAACTTGAAGTTCATAATATTTCATATGAACATTTACTAAAAATAGCAAAAAATATTTAAAAATTTAGTTAAAATTCAGAAAAAAATTGACGAACTTCGTGTGTTTAAATCAAAATGTTTTTACTAGGGGTGTTTGAGTCCAAATTCAGCCTACAGAGTGTGTTTAAAAATAATTTTCTCTATATTTCCAATCGTCAAATGTCACACCCATTGTTTTATTCTGACATAAAAAATCAAAATATTTTAAAAAATCAAATAAATTACCGAAACATGATTTATTTTTTTCTTTAGGATAGACCATCATGAATAATGTTGAAATCTTTTGAAGTCATTTATAGTAAAGTAGTGCACCGTCCGTTGTCCCGACAGATATGCGTCGTCCTGATTTTTAATAGGTTGGATTCGTGTGTTGTTTGTAAATTTAAACTTTTAATTTTTGAATTTTAATTTATTTTTAATGGGTCGGACCTGTGGGTTTGATGAGAGATGATGGATTGATCCAATATTTGGTTCGGACAACATCAACGAAAATTTCGTTGTTAAATGAGGCTGTTTTTGTCACTTCGAATTCCTATTCTATTATATATTAGACTAGTGCGGAACCCGTCGGACCGACGGGATGATATTCCTGGTACTGACAATTACTTCGAATAGAACAATGAAATGTGCGCAGACACAGTACAGCGACATACATGACAGAACAACGCGAATCCCTAAAGAATGGCCAATACCGAAAAATAACATATTTACAGAATGGGCATTACAGAAACATGTCGTGAGCATATTTACAACAAACAAACACGGCGTGAAAACATCCACAGGACTACAACAGAACAACATTAATTTTAGATGAAGCTACTTCAAGACACTTCGACTGCGAAGCAAATGAAGCATTCTTGATAGTCTTGTGAGCATTCTTGATAGACTTCCCTGGCAGTTAATGAAATTCTGGTACCTGCATAAGCAAATACGGTAAGTACCTGCATAGAAGTCTAGTACAACAAAAGAGAAGCAGTGCACT
>JAWWMW010001611.1:90781-104463 GCA_035048345.1 Echeveria elegans | reverse complement strand
GTTGGATGAAACATACTTTTTGAAAAAAAAAACATACTTTTAATTTAAGATAGAATGCGTATTTGTTTATATTAAATTATAAGAAGAGATAGACAAGTAACAAGTTCAACCTAACAGACAGATTTGGACCTGGACAGGGGTTCCTGTTAGGAACTATAAAATTTCTGAGGTCGTCGGTTCGGGTCGGGCCGTCCGAGATCAAACCCGAACCCTATTGGGAACTTTAAAATTTTGAGGTCTTCGGATCGGGTCGGGCCGCCCGAAATCAAATCCGAAGCCGTCCAAACCCTTCCATTCGACACCTAAACCCAACTCCAAAGTTGATCGGGTTGGGCCTTTCACCCCTAGTTGCTGGACAGAATTTTTTATTTGAGAAGAAGGTAAATCTTACAAGAGAAGAGGGACAGTGAGAAGAGATGAAGAACATCCACTTATATACAAACCATGTTAATATTTATTTACTATTTTTTCCGACTTAAATCATTGAAATATTAATATCCAAAATCCATGATATTACAGCCGTGCATACCACCACCTACCTGATCACTCCGCTGAAAGGTTTCACTATCTTTGAGATGTTGTTCAAAAAACCTCCTCCTATCAGTCATTTTTGGTTCTTTATGTCATGCGAACAATAACTCCTTAGGTTTTGTATGCGTTTTCCTTGGATATCCGTATGGCCAGAAGGGATACAAGGTGTATTGCTTGAAAATGTAGTCTTATTTGAGGATGTCTTTCCCTTTGGCGAGGCTAATTGCGAAGTGTCCACTGATGGCGTGTCCCTGCTCCTGTTATTTCCGACGATGATTTTCATGACAAATGCCTTGGCTCACCTGATCCCTCCACAGACACCTTTTCTGACACTATTGTGACAGACTCTCTCCCTCTAGAGCTCCTCTTTGGCAAAAAGACTAAAGTCAGAATTTCTTAGCAATGAGAAATGTTTTCCATCTTATGCTGCTTTCTTAGTGGTTATCTCTTCCTGCTTCATCATCATATAATAAGGCCAAAGGATATAACCCCTTATGGTAAGATGCCATGGGAGCTGAATCAGCGCCGCTCGTGTTTCCTTCGGCAAGTCTTCGTTTCTCCGACCAGATTTGCCGTTGAATCTCTATAAAGCTACGTTCATATTTCAACTTTGCATTTGTAAAATACTTTATTAAGTTAAAATAAAATAAAGTTAACGGTGCGTTTAGCCACTGATTTTCTTGAAGAAGAAATGTAATTGCGCGTTTATTTCCTGAATAAAATGAAAATAAAACAACCAAATTATAAATGTGCTAGCAGTAGCAGAGGTCATTTAGGATTAGTTTATAAACAAGATTTGAAAAAAATTTAAATTTTTTTTTGAAACTGTTTTTAATTAATTTTTTAACAATTCCCTACCAAGGTCGTGGTTTTGAGTTAAGTTTCAAAACCATTTCGAAATCTCAAACTCTGCCCCTAAAGAGGGTTTGAAATTATTTTGATTCAAAACTACAACAACCACTCCAATAAATCTCACCACCACCGACCACCGTCCTCCACCACCGACCACCGTCCACCACCGTCAACCATCACCACCTCCGACCACCGCCACCGCCGACCACCGTCCTCCACCTCCGACCACTATCGACCACCACCACCGTCACCGCCAACCACCGCCCACCACCACCTCCGACCACCACCACCTCCGACCACCGTCGACCACCACCACCGTCACCGCCAACCACCGACCACCGCCCACCACCGCCGACCAACACCGTCGACCAACACCACCACCACCACTGACCGCCACCTCTAACCACCACCGCCATCTGCGCCAATTTTTTTATATTTTCTTTTAAGTTTTTAATGAATCAATTTATTAAAAGATATTCAAAAAAAATTAAGAAAATGAAGAAAATTTGATTAAAAATTTTTGATCGAAAGTTGTGGTGGTCGGTCGGAAGTTGTGATGGTCGGTCGGAAGTTGTGGTGGTCGGTCGAAAGTTGAGTTGTCCGGTCGAAAGTTGTAGTGGTCATAGGGTTATAAATACCAAAAGTTTATAAACATCAAAAGTTTTGAGAATGGTTTTAAACTTATTAATAAACTAAAAAAGTTGTTCAAAAATGAACTCAAAACAGTTTTAAAATAATTTTAATTTTTTTTCGAAGTGTGTTTATAAACTGTACATTAGTACGACCACCATCTTTTTGCAGTCTAATTTCAAATTTGGTCCATGTAATAGTACCTGTTAGTAAAATTGACAAAAAGCACCCTGCAATTACAAACATCCTAAACTGGACTTTCTTGCAGTTCAGCAATAAATAACCAAAGCAAACGACAGAAATGCCGTTAAATGTATGCTAACAACAATTCAAAATAGCAATATTTGATTCTACTTTGTTCAGCTTTGGTAATGGTATATAAAATGAGGTGGTGACGGTGAGTTGGGGTCACTGACCACTGGACTATGACTGTGGTACTGTTCTCTTTTATCCACTCTCACTTGGGCTACTTCAACTTCTTCATCGCCCGCCGCCTCCTCATTTTCAAATGAATGAAAAATGGGATGCAGATATGCGTCCGAGAGGTACGCTTTCAGGTTTACTAATGACTCCGTTTCGCTGTCAGCTGAATCCTTGTCCATCGCTTCCTGTAAAAGGTAAACGAGGACTGCTGGTTTATATATCTGCTTATGAATAAGTATACCAAGGGGAAAGGAAACACTTGTCTGACCTCCAGTGGATATTTCCGGAAAGCTGGCTCAAAGCGACGCTTACAGTACTTGTGGAACCAGATGGTTAGTATGGGTAGCATGACTAGAATGGGGGTCGAGTTTGCCGCTTCTTTGGTGCTGAGAAGACCCAACAACAATAGTTGAGATATCAGTAAGCTTGCTATTATGCGGCTGTGAACATGCGGCCAGAAGGCCCCACCACTCTCGTACTGTTGGTTATAGACATTAATTATCTGCATAGTAGACAATCCAAATCAGTTGCTACTAAGATAAATACACAAGGAAATGAGCACGCGTCTCTGATTATATATTGAAATACTAACCTGGTGACGGTACACAAAGTAGGCAAGGGCGAAGAAGATGATGATAAATGGAAGAAGAATGGGTGTAACCACTGCATAGACGATCCCCAAAAGGAAGTACAGTTGGAGACTTGGGAGCGTTTCAGGGAAGTTTATGCTTCCAGGATCCATGGCCTTTTCTCTGTCTCGCTCGGTTTTCACCAAGAACATGTTTTTCAGATGGAATATGACCAATGGCTTTAATCGAAGAATTTCACCAGCAATGCCAGCCCATCCGTCGACCATTATATATGTGATGAAGAAAGTGGCTTTCATTGGTATTGACACGCCAATAGTCCTTGGAATCCTGGAAACAAGAACCTAAAAAGTTAATTTACTGTACCAGGAATGTAACTGATAAGGATGAATGAATATGAGAACATTACTGAGTAGGCGATTGATGAAGGAATGAGTGAAGTTGCTCAAAGGCAGTTCCAGTTACTATACTTCCTAAAAACACATTCACCAACATGAAGTAGTAGTACTTGGCAGCAGCTCGACGTTCTAATGCCGACTGAGCTATGTGTCCTTCTATCTTCGACATAATCATTAGAACTGTTGGAAGTATGTACAAAAAAATCTTGAGAGCTAGACCAGGAAGAAAGCCTTGTAGAAACTCCTTTACAAATTTCCTGTATATCAAAAGATTAACCCTTTATCAGAAGGGAAAGAAAAAGAAAATGGAGTGCCCTGTTGATGAGGCTGCAATTTTATCAGATGATTTAAATGGCAAGAAACACATGTATTGAAAAAGCAGAGCATGGAGCGCTTACAATTCGATGACCGGTCGAAGGAAAGGAGCAACTTTTTCAAGACCCTCCAAATTAGCAAGTGATTGCACAAATGCAATTGGAATCATGTAAAAAAATACTAATGCAAAAACCATCAGTGATATGATGAGCTTTCGGATGCTAAGAGAAACAAATGGGATAGCTAGGTTCTGCCAGTAAACATCACGAGGCTCAGGAGCCCAATCAGTTAGCCATAAAGTTGGATTTCTGCTTTGCTGAGTTTGAGCACACACTGCAGCTCCCCAGCGTGACTTGAACGAGACAAAAGAAACAGGCATTACAGATTTTGAGTTCTTGAGAACTTTTTCGCGCTCTGCATTTAACTGTAAAAATGCAAAAAAATATAATCAGCATCCCTATAGGTAGGTCAGCGCTTACAATAGAGATATGAACCATGTTTTTGATGCAATCCAAGTCAGAAAGTGACTATGCAATTTGGACTTACCTTATTGTGAAACTCTTCGACCTGACGTCTATAGTATTCAATAGCATCCACCTTCTTTCCCCACAATCCCAATAATCCAGTCTAGAATGTTACAGAAACTTAAGTTTAGTCTCCAATGAATCGGTGACATATCAGCGGGAACGTAATGATTAGAAACACGGTCACACTATTGAGTACCTTCACAGTAGGCCGCCTCTTGTTAGGATGTCTTTCACATTTAAGAAGGTAATAGTCAAGCCAATTTTGGAGACGATCTCTTCGTCGAACCATTATGGCATATTGGTTGGCATTATACACAGCCTACACAGAGATTCATCCAAAGATAGCAAATGTAACTGAGGATTTCTGACATAAATTGTGACTGCATATGAGCAACGTATCACTATGATTGAGAAGCTACTAAAAATACTTAATGTGCAGAGGAGGATATCATTAGAGTTTCAAATTCAATACCTGGTGACAAAGGTACGTATTCGGATGATTTTTATGGAAAAACTGATCCACTGTGTTAGACAAAGACTGACCAGCGACATGCGGAACATTCCTCACAACAACCTAAACACCAATATGAGAATAAGTAAGATAGAAACTAGTGACCGTGGCTTAAATTGTGTCCAACCCTTTCTTTTAAACACCAATACGACAAGTAGGACATATGATATAGAGCGACTCACTGTAAACTGCTCAGCATGCCTACTTTGTGACGCTAAGAATCGTAATCGCATTGTAGCCACTGTACTGAATTCCTTATAAAGCAAGAAACACACCCAAAAGGTGAATGCATACTCTAATCCTATATGCACAAAGAACCTGAAAGAGAATCCAAACAATAGAGTATTCATAACGTCATATATGGAACAAACAGAAGCAAGAATGTGGAGTAATAATTGAAGTTAACAGTAAATAGTATCTTACCAGGTGGACTTGGAGCGAACATTTGAGATTGAAAGCTTATCGATATCATTGACCACCAATTCCTTTCTAAGGAAAAATAATGTCCCGCTTTGAACATTGACTGGAATGAGAACAAATAGTGCCACAACCATCGTAGGCACAAAGATTTTTAAACTGCATAATGAACGAAAATAAAATTAAGTATGTTAAGACCAAGAAATGGTAAATTGTAGAAACTCTACAAGCAAAACCACAGCATGACTTGAGAGAGTTAGAAGTTTGACAATAAAATATATCCACTTCAGTTTCCTTGGTGCTTCCTGATCTGCCTAGTTGGATTCTACCAGTATCTGAATGATAAGCACAAGTTACATTGGACAAAATAAGTATGACTATCTAAAGTCCTAAGTACGAATGATTCACAAGATATAGTGGGCTCTTTTGATAAAAACACTCAGTTCAGGTGGCACCCGGAGTTCAGTAGACAGCAGTAATTTCCAAAGAAAACAACAACTGCAGTGGGGCAACATTACTTTATTTAGCCAAAATACATCCTAGAGATGATAATCTTGATGATTCAACAAAATCTTCATCAGTGGACTAGCGGGTCAAGGAGGACCTTTGTTTGTTTTTTTTTGTTTGTCAAAAAGCAACAATACCACGCCTCTGTCTGGTTCATGGAAAATTTACTGGATAGAAAGAAAAATGGGTGGAAAATGAAAAGTGTATTTGGTTAATACTTAAAGTACTTAACACCAGAACCCAAAAAGCCTTCTAGTAAACTTTCCCTGAGAAAGTCATTTTCACTTAAACCCTTCTTTCCGTCCGCGATCCAAACTGAGGGGAAAGGGGAAAAAGAAATTTACCCGAGCAAATAGATCCTGAGAAAGAGAGCGGAGTCGAAACCAGCATGCTGAATAAGCTGCTTCTCGGACATCATGAGAGCCTGAGGCATCCAATTGAGGAAAGTCAAATAAGTCCTGAAATCGAGATTGACGAACTTGGCGACACCGTTGGTGCTCCTAGGACTGGACCTGCCGCCAGAGATGTACCATTTAGGAAAGTAAACTCTGTCGTTGATAGGTTGAATCCGTAGCAGAGCGAATGCTAATAGGAAGGCGAAGGCAGTTAGGATGTTGATTGCTGCGGAAACCCCTATGTCCGACAATGACGCCATCGCAGTAGCAACAGCCGCGTGAGAGAGAGAGAGAGGTGGGAATGGCTTTGCTTTAAGGCGCGCGTGATTAGAGGAGTGGTCGGAAGTGGAGGGGGTTGGAAAAGTGGGCGGAAAAGCAGCTTGCGGAATTTGCGAATATTTTAATTGCTCTTTTTTAATTGCTCTTCGAAAACGCATGTGAGTGTGACTAAATTAAATATATATTTTTCCTTTTCGAGACTTGATTTTTTGTTGCTAACCCCGGTGGACGGTTACTTTTAATCGTCGTCATTAACGGATCATTTTTATAAAAAAAAAACTTTTATTCCTAAATTATTCATGGATTGGACAAAACTCATGGCGAATAAAAGGCAAGTGCACCTAGGGGAGAGCACATTACGAAATTTTCAATTTTTCCGTTTTTATTTTCTGCCCTATTTTACCGTTTTATCAAAAAATGGAAAAACGGGAAAAATGAAAAACGATAAAAGTTTTCGAAAATGTGAATTTTTCGTTTACCGTTTTTCCGTATATATATATATATATTTAATTATTTATATTTTAAATTTCATTAAACAAATTAGTATTAAAATCAAAGGATGTTATATGTATTAGGGATGTTAATATTATTTGTTATTTATTAATATCACAAAATGTCTTATTTTTCTCTTGTTTTATGTATGTATAATAAAACATGAATGAAAATAAAATAAATAAAACATGTATTATAAATGAAAAAACGGGAAAAAGGGAAAAACGAGAAATTTTTCGTTTTTTCCCATTTTCCCGTTTTGCATGGGAAACGGTAAAAAATTAATGGGAAACGGGAAATTCCCGTTTGCTCTCCCCTAAGTGCACCGGTGGACAGTGGATTGAATTTTTCCTTACTCCGGTCAAAGGTTTAATGCATTGTCCATAATTTCTAAAATGCATCAAGTATTTATCATTCACTACTCATAAATAATATTTATATATTACTCAATGAGCTGCGTTTTAGAAATCAAATATACTAACTTATCAAATATATATACTTTATATCATCTTTTATGAATAAAATTCGTTATATAATTTTATAAAGAAAATACAACTTAAATAATTTCACAATAATATTTATAATTAAATAATTTCAATTATATATATACTTATATAATAAACATAAGAAATAACTCATAGTTAAAAAAATAATACTTATAAATGTCTATTGAAATAAATGAATTTTATATAATTTTATATAAGATAATAAAATATATTTAATATTATCATTATATTCATGATCCAGAGAATTCGTGGGAAGGTACGGGTCATTGACCGAACGGACTAACTTTCAGTCCAACCCACATGTCAATCTATTGGTATGTCGTGAAGAACCTAATCTTACCCAAAATCTTAATCCATTGATGCACTTGCACTAAATGGAACTCTCAACAGATTTCTTTCCCAAAGACCTATTTAGCTATATGGAAAATCAACGGGATTCATAAAGAAATTAAATGGCAACCTATCAAATAAGTCCGGCCAGTATTGTACAAAGTGGAGTGTCCTCATTGTCGCAATCTTGAAGGACTGCTGTTAATGGAAACCTTGTCTACAACGCCTCATCATCCCAAACTTCTTCTATAAATCACATCAGAACTATCCGTTGATGTTCATAAGCCCTGAAGGTAGTAGGAGTCCAAACTACTATAGAAGAAATGAGTGTGTATGAGAACTGAAAATAAAAAAAATTAAGTACTAAATTTGAAATCACTTAGCAGTCTGAGACAAGTTTTTGTGAAGAATCATATAAAGAATGCATAAGTATGTTAATGATCATGGGTAATTACATTTAAACACAATTATCTTCAACTGTTTTTTTAAAGAAAACTTTAAGGATTGAAGGCATCCGACAGACCGACACAACACAATACCGAGGTAAGAAAGAAAAGAAAGAGAGAAATAACAGAATACCAGAATTTGTGGAAAACCAGATGGATGGTGAAAAATCATAAAATTCACCGGCTTATATTGGTTATAGAAAAAACAGAGTTACAAATTTAAGAAAGTTATTTTTGAGACGATTGATACAAGAGGGAGTCTAAGCCCCTAAATATAGAGATATAGAATTTTCTAACTATAGTAGAATTAGAAATTTCCTAATTAGAATAGAATTAGAAACAACCTAATTTATAGAAATAGTTGTCTTCACACCTCAACAATATCCCACTTGAAGACAAATTAATGACAACATCCCGGTGATCCCAATTTCCTTTGCATATTCTCTACCCAAACAATCTTGCATAGGCCAGATGCAACTCCCACTTGACTACATCACTCGAGTTCACCGCCTCGCTATAGTCTTTGGGCTCTCCTGAGTCAGTGAAAAGTAGATGGTTGAGGAAATTAAAGATAAATATCGCGTTTTGGATTTATGAACCCGAGTAGACCTTCTTAGCATTAGTTCTAGTGGGTTTGGCTCTTCTTGACCATTGGCTGCATCTCCAGCCGCAACATCGTCAATTTGTACTTCATCATCAGCTTCATGATCTCCTTGGATCGAGTCACCTTTGTTCGCTCATTGCCGGCCGCACCATTTGGGATATTTGAATCACCCAAATCAATCTCTCTCACTTCATCCACCTTGGATCTGGACATCTTTTTGTACAATTTGTTTTCACTGAAAGTAGCATCCCTTGACCTAATTATTTTTCAATTTTTCTCATCCCAAAATCTGTAACCAACATAATTAGATCCATACCCAATGAAAATATATTTCCTGGCCTTCGCGTCCAACTTGTCTCTTTTGTCAGAGTCCACATGCAGATATGACATGCATCCAAATATCTTTAAGTAAGATAGAGATAACTACTTATCCGACCACTTTTCTTTGGGCAGCTCAAACTCTAAGGCTACCGAGGGACTTCGGTTGATGAGATAATCTGTTGTGTTGATTGCCTCTGCCCAAAACATCTTAGGAACTAGAAAGATCAGCGTGAAATCGCATTGCCCTAGCGCGCTCATTTAGGGTTCAGTTCGTTCCCTCAGCAATCTTATTTTGTTGTGGTCGATCCGGGACTGTTCACACTTGTTTGACCATATGCTCTGCGCAATATGCCTTTAAGTTGGTTCCATCATAATCGCCACTATTGTCCGATCTCAAGCACTTCAGCTTATGATCGATCTCACTCTCGACCTCTATCTTCCACTTCTCTTGAACACCTCGAACACTTCAGACTTGTGTTTGAGAAAATAGGCCCATACCTTACGAGTGGAACTGTCGATGAATGTCACATAGTGCCTTGAGCCTCATTGGCATTGAACTGGCGTTGGTTCTCACACATCACTGTGCACAAGTTCTAGTCTCTCTTCCTTGCGCGACCTCCTGATTTTTGAGAAACTAACCCGTTCTGTTAGCCGAGCACGCAATCTTCACAAAAATCTGTTTCAATAGACTGCACTGTCGATAGTAACCCTTCTGAATCTAGCGCCTTCATTCCTTTGTCACTCATGTGTCCCGATCTGTTGTGCCACAGGATTGGATTATTCTCAGCCTCCACAACTGCTACCAAACCTGCATTATTGTCGGTAAGATAAAGTGTTCCTACCTTGACGCCTCATGCTACAACAATAACACCTTTCACTGTCTTCAAGGAATCATCTTCAAAGAGGGTCATATACCCCCTCACAATTCAATTGACCCACCGAGGTTGAATGAAAAGATGCACCTAAATCTAGAATCCAGAATTCGATTTGGCTGTCGACACATAAGACTAAAGCATCATGTGAGTCCTCCTTTGTTGTTGCATTCACGGAGTTGGACATCTCCTCTCTTCTTTGCCTTTTTAAGAGTTTTACAGCCACGCTTCAAGTGACCCTTCATCCTATAATACCGCACTCTGCCCTAACCTTTTGTCCGAGATTTGCGTCGTCCTCTCAACTTGGATCTCCCTCGATTCTCACCTTTCTAACTCTCTCAACCCTTTTGAACGGTTAGAGCCGCTTCAGTTCTTTCGCCTCGTTTCTACGAATGCCTTCGTTGATGATGCGGTCACGAACATAGTCGAGAGTCACATTCTCTTGACTCGAGATCACCTCTATAGTAGTTGACCAACTATGGGGCATAAAGATCATGAAACAGTGTGCGAGCAATTCATCATCCAAGAGATATGCAATCGCCTTCAGTTGGTTGACGACGTGGTTGAAATCGGTTACATGTTTTGTCACAGAAACACCCTCGACCATTTGAATTTGAAACAGTCGTCATAAAAGTTGAATCTTGTTCAAACTCGAGGGCTTCTCGAACAAGTCAGACACTCTCTTTATGAATCCAAAGGTTGTGGTCTCATGGCTACATGTGAAGCCACACCATCGAGATGGTATTTCAAAGGAGACCAAGTGCACGATGATCTAGCTTCTTCCACACCCTGTCCTCTATGGTGTCGGATTTGTTCTCTTACATTGTCGCCTCTAGTTCTTTAGCATACAACATATCAGTTTTTTGTAACTTTCAATAACCAAAATGTTTGCCATCGAAACATCAGATATTCGCCTTGCCATCCTCCATGGTTGTTCGGGTGACACTTCGTCCTTCACAAACGTTCAGTTGGATTTTGCGCACCAAGATAACCTTCCCGTAACCTGAGCTCTGATACCAGTTGTAAGGATTTAAGGTAGATGCACACACAACACAATACCGAGGTAAGCAAGAAAAGAAAGAGAGAAAAAAATAAGCGAACACTAGAATTTGTGGAAAGCCAGACGGATGGTGAAAATTTGCAAAATCCGCCGGCCTATATTAGTTATATAGAAGAGATCGTTACAAGCTTAAGAAAGCTATTTCTGAGATGATTGAAACAAGAGGGGGTCTAGACTCTTATATATAGAGATATAGAATTTCCTAATTAGACTAGAATTAGAATTTTTTAATTAGAATAGAATTAGAAACAACCTAATTTATAGAAATAGTTGTCTTCACACTTCCGCAAAAACTCTTATCTTTTTTGTATTTCATTTAAGCATCCTTGTTTTCATTCACAATCCTTGTATCTCATTTTTCAAAATCATTTTCTTGAGTTTTTTTAATTTTTTGTGTTAAATCTAACGGAAGGTGTCGTTTTGTTAACGGTATAAACGTAAGAACGATTAAATGAAAAAAATGAGGATATTTTTGAGATAGAACATAATAAAATGATGTTTAAATGTAATCGTCTCTAATAATTATGTGCAGACACAAGAACTGTCGATTATTTTAACAAGCGTCATAAATGCATGTTATATTTAATGCATGAGGAAGAGATGAAATTATACAAATACAAGTATTAATGATATAAAACTATACATATAAAGGGCACCATTTCTTCCGCTCCATATATTTTACATTTTTTGTAACTATAAGAATTTATTTTCTTCTTTAATTTCACATTTTAGGGCTTTTTTATCAAATTTTTTGAAAGGAATAATGTAACATTTTATTTCATAATCAACTAACATCAGCCTTAGGGCAAGCACACTAGTGAACAATGGGTTGGACCTTCCATTACTCTAGTCGAAGGCCCAACCCACTGTCTACAATTTGCATATATCATCCACTATTCATAAATAATATTTATATCATTAACTATTTATTAAAATTTACTATTAATCAAATTTAATAAATAAATTTATTATTATATGTACATATTTATATTTTTTACTCATTGAACTACATTTTGAAAATCAAATATTATAATTTATTCATCCTTTAAAAATACAAATATATTTTAATTTTATCAATTATATTAAGAAAATCGTATTATAGTTTTATAAATATTTTTGAATAAATTAATTTTATATAATAAATACATTTAATATTATTATATATTCATGATCCGGGCTGTTGGTTAGGTCGTGGGAAGGTCCGGAGTGAACTAACTTTCAGACCAACCCACCTGTCAGTCCATTGACGTGCTGCTAAGGTTCAGGT
Organism: Echeveria elegans; assembly: GCA_035048345.1. Classification (NCBI taxonomy): domain Eukaryota; kingdom Viridiplantae; phylum Streptophyta; class Magnoliopsida; order Saxifragales; family Crassulaceae; genus Echeveria; species Echeveria elegans. The sequence goes on along the minus strand of JAWWMW010001611.1, from coordinate 92,193 downwards.
CCTGCCCCAAATTTTAGTCAACTGGTACACTTGCCCTTACTACCCATACAAAACAAAACACACTACAAAAACAGCTTCTTCAATTACAAACGTCTCTTAGCCATTACAATTTTCCATCAGCTATTAGAATAACATCATTCAGTTTAGGCATCTTTGCACACCTGGTAGCCACATTCCTACACATTTCCTTCTAATATTCCCTCTTGGTCAGCTCTGCATCATGATGCTTTCTATTTCTAGCTTTCCAAATATAACAAACAGATTCCACAGCTGCAACTTTTAACACTCTAATCTCAGAATTTTTTCTTTTAGCTCTTCTCAGGATCCACTCTTAACTGTTTATCCCATTGCTCAGGCTCATGCCCCATCTTCGGCCAGTGCAGCACATTACCCCAGACTCTTTTGAAAAACTGGCAAGCAAAAAATAAAGGGTTGATAATTTCAGCCCCTGAAAAAACAACACTCCATATCAGTAGTTAAGCGAAACCCATCCAGTCTATCTTTATGTAAATTCTTCCCAAACAGACCAACCAGAGCATGAACAATGTTCTTGGTCTGACATTATTGCTGAAGAACAACTTCTTCCATTTCACATCTTCATATTGCATTCTCAATTCCTTATACACCTCACCAAAAGGAAATTTATCACTTGGTTTAAGCTCACCCCATGTTTGTGTTTGCACAACTCTACCCTTGCATTTGAGCATAGCTTTTATAATCCAAGAATTGGTACTCTACTCTTGATATTCCACTACATCCTTCCATACATATAATAAGCATGAATCCAGCGCACCCAAAGATTATTATCTTTGGAACATAAATTTCAAAGAAGTTTGGCACACGTCACTAGGTTCCATTCACCCATTGCAATGACCTTTAGTCCCCTTGCATTCTGAGGACCACAGACTTTTTCCCACGCAACCTGAGCCTTACCAATCCAATAAAAACAACCTACACAGATCTTCTATGTGTTTCAAAACCTTCTTAGGGAAGGGAAGCAGTTGCATCCAGTTAGTAGTTATGCTGATAATGTCACTCCTAATTAGTTGAAGGCGCCCAGCATAACTAAGAAGTTTAGTGTCTCATTCTTGCCACAGTTTTCTCCACTAGGGGTGTGTAACCTGGGACTGATAACTTCCTACTATTAAGGGGCACTGCCAAATCCTTTTAAGGAAATTACACCTCTCAAACGCACTAACCAATGTTATTAAACTCGGACCGAACCGGCCGGTCCGGTGACCGGTCCGACCCATCCAACCCATTTAATGCAAAATTTTTAATTTTTTGAGTTTAGTGGATTCGAACCCTCCCCATCCCAAACACTATCTAGCAACTTACCAACCAAGCTATCTCACTTATCTTGTTATAACTTAGAACTATAACTATATATTGTTTTGTTAATCTCAAAAATT
>JAWWMW010001611.1:69022-81754 GCA_035048345.1 Echeveria elegans | reverse complement strand
AATCGGCCCATTTGGAATTGATAATGGATCCTTCTCTTTGTAAGTCTCAACTGATGTGGCGTTGCTTGTTACATCAAGTCTGTCAAAGACTCGTGAAAGCTCAGGTGTAACGTGTTGGAACGGTAAGGAGGTGGAACCTTTTAGGAATCAATACCTGAATAATAAAGTGATTATTGTTGAAGATTCTGTAAACAATCTTCTTCTCTGCAGTGAAGAGAGCAATATGGGTTCCTGGGTCGTGGATTTTGGTGCTTCATTTCATGCTTCCCACAACACTGAAGCATTGTAGAATATGGTTGTTTGATACTTTGGAAAGGTACGACTTGCGGACGATAGAACTCTTGATGTTAAGGGCATGAGTGACAAAGTGTTGAAGACGCATGTCGGTTTTTGGATTGTGAAGATGTCAGAGTTGTTCTAGGCTTGACGAAAAGTATGATTTCTGTCAGTAAGTTGGTTGCACAAGGACATGTAGTGAAGTTCGAAAACACGCAGTGGAAGGTCTTGAAGGGAAATCTTGTCGTGGCCTGCGGAAATAAGAGAGGTTCGTTGTATATGGTCGGAGTATCACCTGAGGGAGTGACCACCTAGTTCAAAAGATAAACAAAGTCTGGTCCACAGAATCTCGTGGGCAGAAGAGAGTTGTCTTTGCAAGAGAGAAACCTAGAACCACATGTCAGATTCAATTTGAGCGAGCATGGAAGGGTTCATGTAGACCAGTCAGAGGTATTAGTGGCAGTGGGAGCACGAGTGGTGTTTCAGCGAAGAACCTAAGAGACAGCGGACCAGGAGAATCAGTATTCAAGCTGTTGAAACATCTCCAGATGAGTTCTTGCTAAGTACGAAGAGTGTTTGATCTCATGGTGTTTTAGGATCCGGCAAGACGTGTTTGCAGCAGTGGAAACCGGTTGGAACCGATGAGAGCGAGTCAATGGTTGATTCAGCCATGACAAGTATGTTGAAACTGAGAGAAGTTTCAACGAAGTCTTTCAAAAGATCAAGAAGGCTGGTGGCAACTAGAGGTGTGGGAACAGTGATGTTCCGTTGACAGATTAATGAAGAACAGATGTGAAGTCCAGGTGAACATTATTCCGTGACTTCAAGTGGGAGATTTGTTGGATAGTGAAGCTCAGGTAACAATTATTGGGAAGGGCCCGATCCAGTAATAATTTTATATAAATACAATGTATTGTGCGCGTAATCTAATTGCAGCAAATCCTAAGAAAATTCCTCCTAGACGCCTTGTGGACGTAGTTCGCAGTTTGCGACTTAACCAAGTTAAATCTTGTATCGTTTATTTCTGTTGTTGATTCGTGATTGTGTCTGTCTCGATTTATTCGCGTGCGTGAGAGTATTATCCCTAACAATAAGCAGGGTTAGCAATCATACGGTTGTTCTACCATTATCCGTTGTCTTGCATGTACAAGGTCTGCCATTTAATTCCATGTTATCTTTTCACATGTAATTTTTCAGGAAGTGGTGAGTTGTGTTGTGTTATTAGTTCCATTCTTCGTGGAATAATGATTTTTATTGGTCAATAGTAAAGATGCTTTTATAATGAAAGGTCAAATCAATAATATTTAGTTTAATCTTTATTTATTTTCTTTGCCTAGTAAAAGGGTGTGGAAATATTAAGTAGTTTTTTTCCTATGGGGAGTGGAAATATTACTTTGAGTTACCTGATTTTCAGTATAGTGGCATTATTGATCGTTGTTTTTTTTATTGACATCTAGTGTTATATATCGGTCAATCAACCCATAAATGACGGGCCTCTGCATGTCTTTTCAGTTCCCAAAAATGAGAGGATTGGGGTTGGTCCTGGTGTGTCGAGACAAAACATTGAATTTGCATTTATGGGTTTCAGCTGCGCCGGTCGAGTCATTATATGGCTAGAAGCAAGTCACTTGATGGCTGTCTGGCTGTGGGCTTTTTTTGAATTTTTAGCTATTTTGTTCTGACTTACTATGAACAGAAGAATTCAACAGTATGCACAAAATGAGTGAAATTTTCAAACGGTAGATGGAGTAAAAAGAAGATGTTGTCACTAGAGTGAAATTCACTGAATCAAAAAACATAAAAGCGAAAAAACCACTTGGAAATGTAGGGAAAGAAGACAGAGCTGAAGTCAATACCCGAACCACCATCATCCTAAGCTCAGCCGCGATGGACAGGCCTCCCTAGGAACTGATCAGAGGACTGGACTTGGTGCGCTCTTGACTCCCTCGTATTGTCCTTCTGACTTGACGACATCAGTACTAATAAAAGAAAGGAAAAAAAAGAAAAAAGAAGCCAGATTCCTACACTGGCAGACTACTAATACTAATAGCTAGCTAAGCATATTGAATTTCTAATAACTGAGAGGCACCTCATAAAAACACCATGCGTCCTTCCTTAGAAGACCAGACATCAAGCCTCCGCCCCAACTACCACAATTAACGTCTTCAATGCACACAGGTTGCTCTTACTAGGTCTTACTTGGAGCTAGGCCTGATCATCAGCACCACTCCCTTTTGTGGTCTCAACTCCTGCTGCCCCTCCAGAGGAGGAAGCATCAGCAACTTCCTCATTTCCGCTAGTGGTCGTTCCAAGTGCAACGCTTATCTGACGCACCATGTTGCAAATGTGGTTGTTGATTGCTGTGATGCTCGACAGGCTTAGCTTGGCTGATGGCAGCGAGCTAGCCACCACTTGTAGCCCTACTGTTAACAGACATCCGAGGCTATTGGGTTTTGTGTCCTGGGCTGAGGAATCAGTTTTGTTGGGAGCTGCGGACGGGATGGGTTCAACAGGGTTGATAACAAAACCAATGGGGAGGAGCGGGATGCGGGATGGGTCCTCCCCGGACATGGCCAGCTTGATGGAATCCACGTCTACATTCGCATGCACGATGAGACAACCTGATTGGTCAATGCAGCTCTCTTGCAGCATTAGCTCGACGTTTTGGGATGAGTTGCTCGCCACCTGCATTCTCAAAATCATCTTACATCATCAATTTTGAGAATATATAATACCGTTCCTAGAAAAACAAAGGGCAACCTTTCTTGTCTAGACTTCATGCGGACTTACATTGATGCGCAGAAGTGAAATGCAATTGCCTGGGTGTGATCCATTAGCAATATGCACAACTTCATGCAGTGAATTACCGTTCGAGAGAGCATCAATCTGTCGTCATGTACAAGCATATGGTTAATCAGCGCTCACCTTTTTTTGTATAAAAGAAAAACTTAAATTTACAAGAAACTAACTAATAAGAATCAGAAGGAAGGTATACATTGACCTGAGCTCTTTTGTGTTCATCACGAAGAAAATCAAAAACCTGCAACTGGCTTTGGGGAAGCCAAGTTGTGGAAACTGCACACAGGATAACTCCGGTGGGCTGGCCTAGTTCCATGACGTTCCTGGTAGTTATTCTAAGAGTATCATCTGATGAGTCTGACAAGGCAGTCCACGATTGACCATTGGCTGTGCTGACGTTCACACAAAATGATCTAATCATCCTGTGTGCAAGCTTCATCAGATTCTTCCTGGCCTCCGGCGATGGAATCACTACACAGCCGAATTCAAATTGGTATAAGACTTCAATCAAATGTGATCAAATTTAGTTATTGCCGGTCCAAGGAGTAAAAAAGAGCATATAACAGTTACCTCCAAGGTCTGGGGTATTCCGGGCCATTAAGCTAGCAAGGCGCTCACACTGTCTCTGCAGAACATTTAACCATCTCTTGGCACCAAATGCAAGCCCGTTGCTCACGATATTGTTGAATATCTGGTGAACTGGCATTTCCCCAATCTCAGAATGTTCGACCCATGTCACCTGCAGAGACACATTCATATGATATACCCACCGAGCCAAAACTAAGCAACGAAATGTGATAAAATAGTATACAACAAGCGAAAGAAGAGGACGCAGATAGACTGACTGACCCTGGAGTAGCCATTAGGCATATCTTGGATAAGGCAACCGGATGGTCTTCTTTTATATGCAAGCAAACGACCTGACTGGAAGTTATTTTGAAAGTTATCAATTGGGAAATCGACAACGACCCAAGTTCCTTCCTCTGCATCCTGTTGGCAATAGCGAAGAAAATACAGCTCTCGTGTGGGGACAAGTGGTGACAAGAACTGAAATTCCGCATGCATCTACCAAAAAGCACACAGAACCTTAAACGTTGAAGATTTCCCACACATCATTCAAAGCTTATCAGATAAAAATGTTTAAGTAGACTTACCAGTTGAAATGAACCATTAGCATTACCGGAAACTCCAGACGAAATTAGTTGGAGAGTTCTTGCGTTCGATACTATGGAAGGGAATAGATCAACCCACTTCATCTGAAGAAAAGTTTCACTAGTAATATTAGCATAATAATATCAGAATAAGCCAAAGCTTACGACGAAATATGCGCACTTACACAATCCATAAAAGCATCTACAAGGGTAATGCTGTTCATGATAACAACAGAACTCTCTCTGGTGGCTTCAGTTCTCATCATCGTGCTTGAGTTCTGCTTACTCCCAGTGCTAGTGGCCCATGGAAACATCTTAGCATATTCTTGAATATTGAGCACCTCCTCTCCGCTTGATTTGCAGTGACACCACAGAGGTTCACCATTACGACACATTTTCAAAAGCTCATTTACAGAGGACATTGCGAGCTCCCAGGCCATCTGTTTCTCTTCTTCCATTATAACTCCCCCGTTGAAATGAGGAAGGGTTGGCTCAGGTAATAAGTGCTGCGGAATTACCAGTTCACTGCAATTCCCCATTGTTGGTTCTTGGAAGTGACTTGGAAACATTCCCATTTCCAAGTCTAGAGACGGTGCAAGGACAGAGGATGGTAGCCCTAGGGATTGAACAGGGCGTCCACTATAGTTAGAAGCAAGATTACACACGCGCTCCAGCTGCAACAGGAAAAAGAATATGATTTGATTTATGTATACACATTAATAGATAAGGCTTTTAAAATATGAATCAAACGAACCTCTTCTTTGAGCCTTGCGTTTTCTATGCGAAGCTGCTGTTCATCAAACCCGACCTCACCCAACATTGCTGGCCCCCCACAATTGGGGCATACGATGTTGCTCATTGCAGCTTGCAGCCTGAAGTTCTCATTCATTAAGCTGTCATTCTCCTGCCTCAGCATCGCATTGTCTTGCCTGTCATGCTGAGCCTGCGCATTATATCATACCACAAAAAAGCCTCAGCCATAGCCTCATCGCTCATCATACAACAAAGTACAAACACAGAAGTTTGACAAAACACGAGTACCCCATATCATAACTTGTCATCAAATTCAGCAAAAGAAAAGCTAATCAATTTTAGTTTTCAAGAACCCTACAAGCCAGAGGTACTATGAATTAGCTATGTAGCAATTTAGAGTTAAATTACAAGGGGGTACTGTTGCACTTAGTACGTAGAGCATTTAACAAACCCATGGACTTGAATTGAAAGCATTGAATTTTTGATAGTGTTATTTGGGAAGATCCAATTGTGAGCAGGTGAGGCTTCTTACTGAAACATTTATGGTGCATCCAGACTGTGTTTTGTGAGTCGTAGTGGGTATGCACACATAACATTATCACCATGAATGGCTTGCAGGCTGTCCACTATATATAGCATGAATGAGCTTGTTCCTTATCATCATTCCCCACCAACCAGCCCTTTTTACCACAGTATATGTGCACTTTTATTGAAACTGGGGTTAAGTCGAAGGCCATATCTTTAACTAGTGCTTTTGTAACATCGACTGAAATAGTAATCTTGAATACAAGCATTTGTTGCATACAGTGAGAATCAAGGTAAGTAACTTAGTGCTTGATCGGTTTAAGCCCTAGTGCATATAAATAAAAGTTAAGCGATGAAATATTATGTGTGATGATAAGATGTATACCTTCATTTGAGTGCGTCGGTTTTGGAACCAAAACTTGATTTGGCGGGGTTTAAGGCCTAGTTCTTGGCTAAGTCTCATCCTCTGCTTGTCATCCGGGTGTTGACACTCCTTGAAGACCCTGAAAAACACATTAGTTCACAAATAAACGAAGTTCTCAGAATATATTTTTATTATTATTGTTCATACAAAATTGAATTAGTATTGAACATAATCAAGGAGATGATGCTCGATGAGTACTTACGCTTCCATCTCTTGGATCTGATGTGCAGTATGACGGTGGTAGCGCTTCTTTTTGGACTGAGGCTTCTTATTATGATCAGTAACGATGTTGTTGATGGTACTGTTGTTAATGTTGAGCGCATCATTAGCAGACAAAGCCTCAATTTGATCACTTCCAGTTCCGCTTTCGGTCTGACCATCGACAAGCCTACCCGTAAACTGATCACTCTCTTCCTTCTTGAAACAAATATAACAAGCCATCAATAACCATGAAAACATATTTACATATAGATTATATTACTGTGAAATGGTGCAAGGTAGCTAGGTAGAGATCTTACAGGGGTCGCGAGAACGTTGATAGGTGGGTATGTGGAGGAGTGGTGGAAGGCAAGAGGAGACATCAAGATGTTGTTGGTAGACATGAAGTTGAAGCTGTTATTGTTGGGAGGAGATGAGAAGTACTGAGCAGACGAATCTGAAGCAAACATGTTCATGTTCATATTCATATTCATGTTACTGTTGCCCATGTTGTTAAGGTTACTGCTGGTGGTTGTGCTGTTGGTGTTCATTTCCATTGATGAATGCACTACCTGACGATCCCCATACATGACTTCTCCTTCCTCTCCTCCTCCAAATCAAACTTCAGCCGTCCTTTCCAGGACTTCTATCTTATGCTTTGAAGTGAAAACGAATCAAAGCCTTGCTCCCACTGTGTACGTAGTAACAGCAGAGAAGAAGGTTCATCAGACTAACAGAGAGAATGACACACACACAGAGGAGGTTGGTGGTGGACTGGTGGTGCTAGTTTACTTGTTGAAGAGGAAACGTTCAGATAATCAAATGATGCAAGCAAAATAAAAAAAAACAAAAAAAACAAAAAAAAGTTACGAGTATCAGTTATCAAAACTATTAGACAGAGAAACCAAAGCATTGAAGAGAAGCAGTCAGCCCGTGACAATGGTTGCACACACCTTAGTTAGCTTGATGAGACGAACCTATGGTGGATAGACTCAAATCATTAGCAAAAACACAGTACTGCATTACTAGTCGTGTCTCTAGCTTCTTCAACCTTCTTCATCTTCTTCTCAAAAACAGGACTAAATCTACGGCAGAAGAAAGGGAAATGGCTGAATAAATGGAGGAGAGAGAGAACGGTGAAGAAGAAAATTAGACAAAATTAACTCCAAGAAAAAGCTTCTTTTTTTCTGGCTTTGGTCAGCGGGCTGAGGGACTGTAACGGATGGTGCAATTTAATATGAGAGAGGAAAATCATTTTCAATAATAATATTAAATTATAAATTAAACCAATTTATTTATTTCCCATAAATGCTGACTCTTTTTTTTTCTAAATAGAAAATAAATTAAATGAAATTATTTTTGGTAATAAGACGAAATAAAAAAGATTGACTTCTGGTTCGGGATGAAAGAATTTGAATAGGCTGATTAGTTTCCTATTTTTTCAAAGACAGTTTCTAACTTGGCTTGAACTAAACCAAAAGTCAAACATGAGTCCCACCTTTTCTTCCATCAACATCATTTCTGCTCCTTTTTCATTTATATCAAAAAAATAATTTTCTAACATTTGTACCCAAGGTCTGCTCAATTTGAGCCATGTGTTCAATCATAATTCAAACAAGTGAATTGTATGAAATTCAAGGTATCCCTAAAATCCTATAGGTATTGCAAGAGATATCACCATATGAAGGGATTTTCAGACCTTTTTGAAGGCATAAAAAGAGAGTTATTGCTGTCAAACTTAATATTTTTGTTGCTAAGACGAAACAAAATTTAGGAGCTGTTTGTATGTTTCCCTATGCTTTGCGTAGTTCATTCGCAAGTCTTGTTAAGATCTTGTTTCGAATGAAAATGGGTCAAGCTTTACTTATGGCAGCTCAGAATTGACAACCTTCTAAGAATGTTGACTATGAAGTAAAACAATAGTTCCAGCTACAACCTACGCATGTTGTTCACTTAGCAAGCCAGAGCTAATAAGTTTGGTTGGTGGGGAGTTACGATGCCAGTTGTTTGAGTTATATGCCCAACTAAATAGTGGTACAATGGTTTCACTGTCTGAACAGTCCACACGGCCTGAGTACAAGAATTTATATCAAGAGGAAAGTGTGCTGGAAAGCTATATATCTTTGCCTTCAACATGACGACGATGGGAGGAGCATAAGAAATCATAAACTTTAATCAACTAACATACGCACATGAAGAATGAATTACTTTCACATAACGATCCGGCCTATGCCTATGAATGTTCAGTGTTAATGTGATCATACTCATCAACTAGACTTGTTATGAGTACGACAGCTACGAACAAAATAAGAAGAGAAGATATAAATGGACGTGTTAACTTACTCCGGAGCCGGAGGAAAGGTATGATCTTAAGCCATAAAGCTCAGACAGGAGATTATAAAGAGGAGCCACCCCAGTACATACAGCTGTCAATAATCAATATGGCGTTGGAAATAGTTGCAGACGAATTGGTCACTGTAAACAAAGGGCTAATATTAAACCAAAAACATGACGAATGACTGTTTCAAAAAATCAGTATATCAAAACTGAATGTAAAGGGAACCAACCAGAACGTGTAGTATCTAAATATTAGAAAGCTGATGCATTATAGTAAAGGACCAAACACACTATCAGCAACGTTCGCTCTGATGATGGTTGATTTCTGGTAAACTGCGAAAACAAGATACCAACAACAGGGTTACTTCAACAACAACAAAGAAGATAAAGAACATATGTATTTATTTTGATCATTAAAACACAAAGAATTAGGATGTGAAATCTAAGTATACATAAAATACAAAGTATGATTGATCTTCAGAAAGGTCAACAAAGTAGTAGTATAGTGCATAATGTTTTCCCAATATTGTGTGTTTCTTGACCTTTTGTGCTTCGGAAGCTTCTAGAAGATGAGTCATTGATCCGATGGAAACAAAACATAATCTGTTGGAAAGCTGACTCGAAATGATACAATTCATATGTTGGACTCAAAGACTAATTCAAACATTAAGAGAGTCAAACATGAGCAAGAAGTTAGAAACTTAAATAAACAATTAGCATTCACGTGGTCGCTAATTATTTATTTAATTTTCAAATTATTAAATTAGTGTCCACGTGGACTCTGTATTAATTATGACTTTTCTAAAAAAAATTAAAAAATATTATTATTAATGTACTTTTATTTATATAATTTTCGACCTTAAGGTGGTGAAATTATCACGTAGCGACCACATGGTCGCTAATTTTCGACTTTAGGGCGGTGAAATAATCACGTAACGACCACGTGATCGCTAATTTTTTTGACTTTATGCGCACGTGGTCGCTAATTTCGAACACATTTATTTAATATTTAATATTTTTCTACTTAACTAAAAATAACTAACTAATAAATTTAAAACATGACGGGTTACCTCCTGCCAAGTGCCTTTGTTTAATGTTGTTAGCTCGACTGTACCTATGGGCAAGTTTATCGCAAGCCCGCTTGTTGTCTTTTCCTTTGTGCTTCTTGGCGGTACGCTGAGTTGTGCGAGCACCTACGCAATAACCACCCTCTCATATCAAACTTGGATGAGGCGATAAGTAAATTCAAAGTAAGAATTTGTCAAAGTTAATTTTCACTATAGAGGTGGCGAGGAATGGTCTCCCCAATATCACTTTCGGCGTGAATGGAACATCGGTGATTGTCTTGACCGCCAGGAACTCTATGGGTATCGGGTATCCTTCCACACGTCCGACAATGTTGACTTTCCCTTTGGGCTTGGTTTGCTTCTGATCTCCATACTATAGCAGCCCATCATATGGATCCAATGGTGGTAGGTCGGCTAACTTGTATATTGACTCTGGAAGAACATTCCTTCATGCCCCCGTATCGATCAAACATGTCTAAACTTGTGTAGTGCCTTTTGTTACTGGTATGACAAATGATCTTTGGTTTTGACGCTGAGTTGGTGGTTTCATAATTACCACATCATTGAACTTAAGATCCACTTCCTTAGACAATTCTCGTGTGTGGGACTCGGCGCTTCCAACTGAATGTGCCTCCTCGTTTGATCTGTTATCGTCCCCCAACAGTTTTGCATAGTTCACTGGCTCGACGGATTGTCTGCTAAATAAGCATTCGGACGGGTCATACTCCTATATGTCGCTGACTGTGAGAATATCATCGCGCATACCCCATTCACCAATGCGCATAACAATTTCAGCTTGCACGACAGACTGTATATTCTATGTAATTTCATTGTTTTCCTCTGTCTGCGCGACTAGAGTCTGTACTTGAGCTTCCTCTTGCGCAACCAGTTGTTCTTCCTGAGCATCAATTTGCGCAGGTTCTTCAGTGACTTCTTCTATCACTGGTTTCACAAGATTGAATGCTAGGGGTTCATCAGTGGGTCCTCTTTGGTATCTCTTTACTCTCTGTTTATTGAATTAGAAGTGTTCTCCCGTTCCTTGGACTTTTAACTTGATTGCGCCGTAGAAAAATACCTTTGCTACCCGATATGGACATGTCCATCTGATGCGCAGGTTTCCTGGCATGAGCAGTACTTGGTCGCCTTTTTTGAGCATTCTACGAATCATGTGCCGGTCATGATACATCTTTGTCCGAGCCTTGTAATCTCTGAGTCTCTCATAAGCTACCGAGCGCAACTCCTCTAACTCGCCCAGCTCAAATTGTCTTTCTTTTCTAGCTGTAACTAGGTCCCCGTTGCACGTTTTCAAGGCTCAATATGCTTTGTGTTTCAATTCCACTGGCAAATGGCATGCATTGCCATAGACAAGCCGAAAAGGTGAAGTACCAATCGGTGTCTTGTATGCCGTTCTGTAGGCCCAAAGTGCATCATCTAGTCGGGTGCTCCAATCTCGATGGTTAGGCTTAACCAACTTTTATAGTATCTCTTTGATCTCACTGTTAGAAATTTTGGCTTGTCCGTTTGTCTGTGGGTGATAGACCGTAGATGTTCGATGCTTGACTCCATAATGTTTCAATGCTTGCATAACTACCCTGTTACAAAAGTGAGATCCATGGTCACTGATAAGTGCCTTGGTTACATCATACCTGCTAATTAATATGTTAGTGCACAAGAAAGAGACAACATTTTAGTATCATCTTATCGAGTAGCTTTTGTTTCGATCCATTTAGAAACATAATCAACAGAAACAAGTATATATTCAAAACCAAACGACTTCGGGAAAGACCCCATAAAGTCAGTGCTCCACATATCAAAAACTTCGTCCACCACTATTGGGCATTGTGGCATCTCGTTCCTAGCAAATATATAACCTGTACGTTGACACCTATCGCACCTACGAAAGTGATCATGTGAGTCCTTAAATACATGCGGCCAAAAGAAACCACTATCTAAAATTTTCCTACTTGTGTTTTTCGGCCCAAAGTGCCCTCCATATGCATGTTCATGACAAAATTTTAATATTGACTCTATCTCATGATCAGGTACAAAACGTTTAAGGACTTGATCCGACTCTATTTTCCACAAATACGGATCATCCCACACATAGAATGTAGCATCATGTTATAAACGATGACGTTGTGCACTGGAATATGACTTACGATATGCACCTGAGACCAAATAATTCACAATGTGAGCGTACTATGGTACCTTACCCTGAACTGCGAAGAGGTGCTCGTCTGAAGATCGTTCGGTGATCTGCCCATCCTCTTCGTCCTTTATAATGTGGCTAAGGTGGTCTGCCACAGTGTTTTCTATTCCTTACTTGTCTCATATCTTAATGTCGAACTCCTGAAGGAGTAATAACTAACGCATGAGGTGCTGTTTAGTCTCCATTTTCTTCACCAGATACCTGAGCACTGCATGGTCAATGAAAATGATAATTTTGCACCCAATAAGTACGCATGAAACTTCTCTAATGCAAATATTACTGCTAGTAGTTCCTTCTCAGTGGTAGTATTGTTTCGTTGCGTGGAATCAAAGGTTCGGGGTGCATAATATATTGCATGAGCTTTGCTGTCTGCGCGCTGTGCCAAAACTGCTCTTACTGCATAATCACTTGTGTTGCACATCAGTTCGAATGACTTTTCCCATGTTGGCGGTTGTATGATTGGTGCACTGGTCAAAGCTTCCATAAGCTTGTCAAAGGCCTTCCTGCACTCGTTATTAAACTCAAAAGGAATGTCATTTTGCAGGAGGTTAGATAATGGCAGGGTGATTTTAGCAAAATCTTTAATGAACCATCTATAAAAACCAGCATGTCTAATGAAAGATTTAATGTCACGAACAGTTTTAGGATAAGGTAAACAAGAAATCAGATCAATTTTAGCTTTGAATACCTGGACTCCTTCAGCTGAAACTATGTGTCATAGCACGACACCATGCGAAATCATAAAAAAGTGACATTTTTCATAATTCAACACTAAGTCCTTAGATATGCATCGTCCTAGCACTTTGCGCAAATTATCTAAACAACGATCGAAAGACTCACCGTGTACTGAGAAATCATCCATAAATACCTCTATGCATCTCCCTATCATATCAGAGAAGACACTTTTGACAAGTCTTTGGAATGTGTCGGGTGCGTTGCACAAGCCGAAGGACATGCGGCGAAACAACAATGTACCAAATGGACATGTAAACG
>JAWWMW010001611.1:58335-68922 GCA_035048345.1 Echeveria elegans | reverse complement strand
ATAAAACGTAAAAAATTTTAAAATAAACATTTAAATAAAAAATTATGCGGAAAAGATTTCGCATTTAGGGAGAATCGGATGGAAATACGAGAAAAAAAAATCCCGTCGGGACGACGGGCGGTACGCTAGTCTATATATATAATAGTTTATCATCCACCACCACACATTTACCAACCACTTTTTTCATTCCTAATTATTCTTTTTCCGTCACTAAAAGATGCTCCACAACATCTAACTAAATTTCTACATTTATCAACAACATCTAACTAAACCCCTATCACCTAACTAATAAATTAAATTAAAAATTAAAAAATCAATTAATAAAAGAAATTAAAAATTAAAAATTAAAATGTAAAAACATTAAAATGTAAAAACTTTAAAATATTAAAAAATAGAAAATAAACATTTAAAAATTTTACAAGAAATATTTAATATTTTTAAATTTTTAATAGAAATGTATGAATCGTTACGCACTTTATTTTTTGATATATGTGTATTACCGCCGCACAATAACCCTACAAATAATATTTGTTGTCGCCGCATTCCGTCGGAACGACGAGTTTGGTACTTGTAGGGATATATTAGTAAACAACGTTAATTACATTATTTAGTGTATTCTATCAATATGTTTTCTCTATCGACCAAGTAGCACCAATTGACGTTTTCTGACCAAATTTTCGGCTGCCCTCGGGGTTAGGAGACCAGAAAGAGGAGAGTGGTTGTATGATCATTTTAGCGCGAAGTAGGAGTTGACGTCCGGAAAATCAAATATGGGTAGCGCAATGCTGTTAGTTTGGACGGAAAGCGTCAATTGATGCCAACGGGTTAACTGAAAAAATATATCAGTGTTTTACTAGAAAAAAATTTTAATATAACGGTATTTTTAGAGAAGGCACCTAAACTTTGATTTAACCTCATAGTTTAACGGTATTTCACGTAAGAAAATTTTGACCTCATATTTACTTTGATCAACTGTCTTTCTTTTTTGCATCCGAGGTTATATTTGCCTGAAAAAAAAAAAAAACAGAAAATGGAAATAATACTTTATGCTTCCTGATTTACAGTGTAATGACGTTACAGACTGTTGGTTTTTAATGCTGTCTACTTGTCTAGTGTTGTAGGTCAATCAACCCTTGAATCAAGGAGGCCCTCTGCACGTCTTTTCAGTTCCCAAATCACAGAATTGGGGTTGGCCCTGGTGTATCGAGACAAACCATTGATTTACAATTACATTTATGGTTTTCAACTGCAAGTCACTTGATGGTTGGGTTAGGCATTATGCTGGCTGGATGTGGAATTTTTAATGAATCTCAAACTACATTGCTAGCTCAGGTGCTCCAAGTCAATATACTTACCTGCTAATTGGTGGTGGTACATCGGTGAAGAGTCTGTCGAATTATTCAACAAAAGGTCAAGGATTCAAGTATTAATATTTAGCCCACATATTGTTGGATTTCTTAGATATTAACTTGATTTGTTAAACAATTTGTATATTACAAGTATCCACCCTATCAAATATATGTATACATTTACCCTAGACTATGAGTCTGTATTCTTTTGAGCTGAACTGAAACTTAACTGGACTGAATTGAATTAAACTGAAAGTTAAAATTTTAAAAATAATTCATCAATCTCATTTAGGTATAGTATTCAATGATGGAGATATGGAAATTCATCATAACTTGGAAGCTGACAATGAAGAAGAGGTATGACTTATGAGTTATAGATGATACTCACATAGACGTGGTTTTAGAAGACGATCAAGGCATTCAATATCGAGGTTGTAAAGGAAACAAAACGTGAAATATTTTGGCTTGTTGCTCCTTCGACATGTTTTTCACTTATGTTCATATATGATGGGAAGAAAGTGTTCACAACCAAACTCTTTGGGCGGATTCAATTACACAAGCAAAATATTGTTTTCCACATCCACCTCTAGGTATAGATTTTTTTATGGTTATTATGTGCTCCATATTATTTACATGATTGATATGTCTAATTTTTTTGAAGGAAAATATTATTTAGTGGATTCTGGTTATCCGAATACACTTGAATATTTGGCACATATAAAAGACACAAGAATTCGTTATCATATGCCAACATTTACACATGGTCATCCACATACAAGAATTTACGAAATTTTTTATTATCGGCATTCATCTTTGCAAGCCACCATCGAAAGATCATTTGGTATTTTGAAGAAGAGGTGAAAGATTCTTAAAGCATGCCTCAATAAGAAGATGTACGCCAAATCGATATCATACTTGCGACATTTACGCTTGACAACTTTATTAGGATGCATCAAATACAAATTTCTATTCTAGCACATGAACTGGTAAATGGGTTTGGAGATTCTGATATTTTTGATAGCCATCGAAAAGCAAAAATGAATCGTTTCGAGATACAATAGCGTTTCAAATCGATGAAAACAATCTTGACAATGAAGATGTGTATATATTATACTAATGAATAACTCATGTGATATTATATTTTGATTATTTATATCAGGTATTTAAATATTTGTATTTCTATTCTTATGTTATAAGTAATTTTTTTGATTGTGGGTACATTGCATATATTATTCGTAGTTTTATAAATAATGTTTAGCAATTGAATTACCTGATAATCTTGTGGTGGTTGAAAGTTCAAGCCCTGTGGTTAGCGAGGAGAATGACCCTCCTAAAGCTGATAATCTTGATATGGTAAGATATAATGATCCTATGGATACTCCTGAACCTTCGAAACTGATTTCGGTGCGTTTAAAGGAGGTCTTCGAAATGCTTAAACATTTTCTTGCGGAAGAGGGAGTTCTTGAATTACCTGAGTTTGTTGATCACTCCCTGTGGAGAAACTGAATAGAGCTATGGCTAAGTACCGGAAAGAGCAACCCATCCCTGAGGCAGCTCCTGGGAATGTTTCTCCTCCCATCAGTGAATGGATCCCCGCCAAGAATAAGAGAAAGAAAAAGGGCAAGACTGATAGTGTCCGTTCTCCTTCGCCTTTGGAGGTTAGGCGTTCCTCCCGCGCCAGGCAATCTACTGAGGTAAAAAACTCAGATTTTATTTACCAATCTAAAGGGTAGTGTCTTCTTCTCTGTTGGTCTTTTTCTTCGTTCCCTAGCCTAAGCTGGGTTTTTTCTTTTTTTGGCATTCTATTTAGGGCTTTTGCTCCCTTTTTCCTTCTGAGTGTCCTTCTCTTTCTTTTTTGTACTTGCCCGATTCAGACGACAGAGCTGAAGTCAATACCCGAACCACCATCATCCTCAGCTCAGCCGTCGACTAGGGACTGACCTGAGGACTGTACTTGGTGCGCTCTTGACTCCCTCGTATGGTCGTTGTTTTTACTTGACAACATCAATGAACAAAAAATTGAAGAATCCTACACTGGCATACTAATAGCTATAACTAGCATATTGAATGAGGCACCACCTAGCTCATATAAACCATGCATGTCGGCCTGTCCTTCCTTAGCATACTTATTCAAGCCTCCGGCCAACTACCAAATTCAAATCAATGCATACAGGTTGGAGTTGACAAAAAGAGGCACAAAAGGAAACTACTTTTGTGGAGTAATTTTTTTTGGCTTACTTGGAATCAGGCCTTGTCAAGATCAGCAGCACTCCCTTTGGTGGTCTCAACTCTTGCTGCCCTACCGGACGAAGATGCATCAGCAACTGCCTCATTGATAGTCTTTGTCGTTGTTCCAAGTGCAACGCTTATCTGATGCACCATGTTGCAAAGGTGGTTGTTGATTGCTGTGATGCTTGACAGGTTTAGCTTGTCAGATGGGAGCGAGCATGCCACCACTTGTAGCCCAACTGTTAATAGACAACCGGAGCTGTTGGATTTTGTGTTTAGGGGTAGGGAATTGGAGGTGCTGGGAGCTGGGAATGCGATTGGTGCAACTGGGTTGATGACAAAACCAATGGGGAGGAGTGGGATGCAGGACGGGTCCTCCCCGGACATGGCTTGCTGGATTGAGTCCACGTCCACATTCGCATGCACAATGAGACACCCTGATTGGTCAATGCAGCAGCATTAGCTCAACGTTTTGGGATGAGTTGCTAGACACCTGCATTGGCAGTAATACTGCTGGTTCCACCTGTTGGTTTAGAAATTTTATTTTTGAGTCTTGATTCTGTCATTGAACTGCTGGTTCCATCTGTTGGTTTAGAAATTTTAATTTCAAATGTTAAATGATAGATGCTCCAGAAGGTTTCTCGTTAGGTCATAACATATAAAATTATGCTTCTTATGCAAATCTTCCTATAAATAACTTGATGTGCTTTGAAATTCGTATATATGGATGTGATTTATTTCATAACGTGATGTGCTTTTAATTTAAAATTTGATTCATTTCATTTTAAAAAATCATATATGTCATATATATATATATTTTATAATATGATTCTATTGTGAGGTAAACTCTTACGATTCTACGATACGATTGTACGTGTCGATTCTACCTAAATAAAATGAGTCACGATAGAAACTCGAGTTTGACAACCTTGCACACAGTATCCTTATAAATCAATCATGAGAATATGTTTTTGTTGTACCTATAAAAACAAGGGGTGACCTTTCTCGTCTAGACAGTAGACAGACTTACATTAATGCGCAGCAGTGAAATGCAGTTTCCTGGATGAGATCCATTCGCAATATGCGCAACTTCATGCATTGAATCACCATTTGAAAGGTCTTTACAAGAACACGCATCTTCTTATTTACAAGAACAATACAATTACACTGTTGAGACTAATAAGATTTAGAAGGAAGGTGCACTGACCTGAGCTCTTTTGTGTTCATCACGAAGAAAATTAAAAACCTGCAAGTGGCTATGAGGAAGCCAAGTTGTGGAAACTGCGCACAGGATAACTCCGGTGGGTTGGTCTGGTTCCATGACGTTCCTGGTAGTTATTCTCAGATTATCATCGGATGATTCTGACAAGGCAGTCCACGATTGACCGCTGGCTGAGCTGATGTTCACGCAAAATGTTCTAATCATTCTGTGTGCAAGCTTCATCAGATTCTTCCTGGTCTCTGGGGACGGGATCACTACACAGCAGGATTCAAACGTATCATAAGATTTCAATCAAAAGTATGATCAAATTCAATTATGGACGGCATAGGAGAAAAAAAAAAGTGAATAACAGATACCTCCAATGTCTGGGATACTCCGTGCCATTAGGGTAGCAAGGCGCTCACATTGTCTCTGCAGAACGCTTAACCATCGCTTGGCACCAAATGCCGGCGTTGCTCACGATATTGTTGAATATCTGGTGAACTGGCATTTCCTCAATCTCAGAATGTTCCACCCATGTCACCTGCAGAGCCAAATCATATGATATTACCGCCCACCAATCCCAACCAAGTAACGAGATGTATCATAAAATTGTAAACAACGCATACAACAAGCACACGAGGATGCAGACTGACTGACTGACCCTGGAGTAGCCATTAGGCATATCTTTGATAACGCAACCGGATGGTCTTCTTTTATATGCAAGCAAATGACCTGACTGTAAGTTATTTTGAAAGTTAGCAATAGGGAAATCAACAACGACCCAAGTTCCTTCCTCTGCATCCTGTTGGCAATAGCGAAGAAAATATAGATCTCGTGATGGAACTAGTGGTGACAAGAACTGAAACTCCGCGTGAATCTACGAAAAAGCACACAAAACCTTAAACCATGAAGATTTCCCGTGCATCATTAAATCTTGTCAGATAAAAATGTGAAGTAGACTATGGAAGGGAACCATTAGTATTACCGGAAACTCCAGAGGAAATTACTTGGACAGTTCTTGCCTTAGAGACTATGGAAGGGAATAGATCAACCCATTTCGTCTGAAGAAAAGTTTCACTCATTAGTATAAGAATACTATCAGAATAAGCCAAAGCTTTCAACAAGATATGCGCACTCACACAATCCATAAAAGCATCTACAAGGGTAATGATGTTCATAATAACAACAGAACTCTCCCTGGTGGCTTCAGTCCTCATCGTCATGATTGAGTTCTGCTTACTCCCATTGGTAATTGCCCATGGAAACATCTTAGCATATTCTTGAACATTGAGCGCCTCCTCTCCCCTTGATTTGCAGAGACACCACAGAGGCTCACCAATACGACACATTTTCAAAAGCTCATCTACAGAGGACATTGCCAGCTCCAATGCCAGCTGCTTCTCTTCTTCCAATATAACTCGCTCACTGAAATGAGGAAGGGGTGCCGCATGTAACAAGTGCTGTGGCATTACCATTTCACTGCAATTCCCCATTGTTGGTTCTTGGAAGTGCCTTGGAAACATTCCCATTTCCAAGTCTAGAGACGGTGCAAGGACAGAGGATGGTGGCCCACGGGATTGAACTGGACGGCCACTGTAGTTGGAAGCAAGATTACACACGCGCTCCAGCTGCAACATGAAAAAGAATTATTTGATGTGAGATCATGTGTATACATATTAACAAATAATGCTTCTAAAAGAAGGATGAAACAAACCTCCTCTTTGAGCCTGGCGTTCTCTATGCGAAGCTGCTGTTCATCAAACCCGACCTCACCCAACATCGCAGGCCCCCCACAGTTGGGGCATACGATGTTCCTCAATGCAGCTTGCAGACTGTAGTTTTCGTTCATAAACTTCACATTCTCCCTCCTCAGCATCTCATTGTCCAGCCTGTCATGCTGTGCCTGCGCATATATTATACCATACAACAAAAAGCCTCAGCCTTAGCCTCATTGCTCAATCATTATACATCAAAAGTACTGAACCGGACAAGAACATTAATTGGACAAACCACGAGTACCATGTATCATAACTACTCATCAAGATTAAGCAAAGAAAAGCCAATCAGTTTGAATTTTCAAGAACCCTACAAGCCAGAGGTACTATCAGCAAGGTAAGTGCTACGTGAAATAAAAAAGGGGTACAGTTGCATTGTAAAGTACGTACGTAGCAGCATTTAACAAACCCATGGACTTGGAATTGAAAGCATTTTGAATTTTGGCAGTGTTATTTGGGAAGATCCAATTGTAAGCAGGTGAGGCTTCTTATTGGAACATTTATATTATGGTGCATGCATGCATCGATCCAGACTGTATTTTATTACTAGTGTCTATGCAGATATAACATTATCTCCATGAATGGCTTGCAGGACACTGTCCACACCCCACTATAAATAGAATACGTAAACGAGAGCTTCCTTTTCATCATCACACACCCAACCAGCTCTTTTTTACCACAGTACTTTACTTTTGTAACATCTCGAACAAAAATAGTAGTTGTATTTCTGATTAATTACATGCATTTGTTGTAAATAGTGACTCAAGCTTAGGTAAGCAACAATAGCTTCTGTAATAGCCCTATTTTATTATGGTGATTGACTTGTGCATATGTATAAAAGTTAAGCATGTGCTATAAATGAAAAGATGAATACCTTCATTTGAGTACGTCGGTTTTGGAACCAGAACTTGATTTGACGGGGTTTAAGGCCTAGTTCTTGGCTAAGTCTCATCCTTTGCTTGTCATCTGGGTGCGGACACTCCTTGAAGACCCTGAGACACAATCACAAATTAAATAGTCTTTTCAGAATATGTAGTTCATATTATATACAAAACTGAATTAGTATCCAAAATGATCATGGAATGCATGAGTACTTACGCTTCCATTTCCTGGATCTGATGGGCAGTATGGCGGTGGTAGCGCTTCTTTTTGGATCGAGGCTTCTGATTCTGATCGATCAATAGTAGTGTTGTTGTTTATGATATTGTTGGTGTTGATGTCGAGAGCGTCATTAGCAGACAATGCCTCAATTTGATCACTTCCAGATCCACCCTCCATCTGATCATTAACAAGCTTGCCCTTAAGCTGATCACTCTCTTCCTTCTTGAAAAAAATTAACCAACGATCAATATAATATATATATATAAACAGATACATAGATTGCTGTGAGAAATTGTGCAAAGGTAGGTAGAGGTGGAGCTTACAGGGGTTGCGAGTATGTTGATAGGTGGGTAAGAAGAGGAGTGGTTGAAGGCAAGGGGAGGCATATTCAAAAGGTTGTTGGTAGATATATGTAGTGGAAGCTGTTGATGTTGGTGTTGGGAGGTGATGAGAAGTGCTGTGAATATGAATCTGAAGCGAACATGTCCATGTCCATGTCCATGCTCATGTTCATATTCATATTCATGTTACTGTTACCGTTACTGTTGCCCATGTTGTTAAGGTTACTGCTGGTGTGGTTGTGCTGTTTGTATTCATTCCCATTGAGGACAGCACCACCTGGCAATCTCCATACATCTCTTCTCCTTCCTCTCCTCCCCTCCTCCTCCAAATCCATGTACTTCGATCGTCCTTTCCAGGACTTTCATCTTATGCTTTGAAATGAAAAATGTATCAACTCCTCATCGCCCACTGTGTGTAGTAACACATCAGAGAATTAGAAGATTCATCAGACTGAGAGACCAGAGAGGGTTTGGTGGTGGTGTTAGTGTGCTTGTTGAAGATGAAACGTTCAGCTAGTGAATTGATACAAACAAAACAGATTTATAAAACAGATACGTAACCAGCCATGGTTGCGCGCACACCTTAATTAAGCTAATCGATGAAGCGAGCGGATCATGGCAGACTCAAACCACATAACAAAAACATACATGGTGAGAAACATATATAAGATGCGCTCTCTAGCTTGTTGTTCTTCAGCTTCAGCAGTGCATTATTAGTCGTCTCTAGCTTGTTGTTCTTCAGCTTCAATCTTCTTCATTTTCTTGCTTCCAGTTTTGAGAAGGAACTAATCTATGGCAGAAGAAAATGAGCTACCAATAAGTGAGAAGGCTGAATAAATGGAGGAAAAAAAGAGAGAGAGATGAAGAAGAGAAGTGGAAAATTAGAGAAAATTAGTTATAAGAGGAAAATCTATCCAGTTTTCTTTCTTTTTCTTCTGGCTTTGGTCAGCGGGCTGAGGAAGTGAAACGGATGGTGCAATTTAATATGAGAGAGGAAAATCATTTTCAACACTTAATATTTATAATTAATTAATTTTAATTGAACCCATGTCCGTGTCCATAAATTGTATATACTAATTGCCCATAAATGCGGCCTCAATTTTTTTTATTCTATACTGAATTTTTTTTGGTAAGAAGACGAACAAAAAAAACAAAAGAGAGATTCATTTCTGGTTTGGGAAGAAAGAATTCGAATATGCTGATTAGTTTCCTATTTTTCTAAGACAGTTTCCAACTTAGCTGCAACCAATCCAAAAGTCAAACATTAGTCCCACCTTTTCTTCCACCAACGTCAATTCTTCTCCTTCTAATTTAAATCGTAAAAATCATTTTATAAAATTAGTACCTACAGCTTCCAGAAATAAAAAAAAATGAAAAAAAAATTGAGGAATTCCTTGCTATACCCACCCGAGGTCTGCTCATGCTAAGACGAGATAGCAGCATAACGACCAGCCATTTTATTGTACAGTCATCCTGATGGAATTTTTTTTCATGACTTCATTCGATTTTTATGAAGATTTTTAACATTTATCATTATAATTTTTTCTTTTAATTTCCTGCTCCACGTTTTAATTTTAATTTTTTATTGGTTGAATGTATTTTTAATTAAATTTAATTTGTTTAATTTGTAATTGTTAATGTTAAATGGGTAAATACATATGAATTTTAGCGACGAGATGTTATATGATTTAGCGACGGTCTTTAAAATTTTGCTGCTATTAATGTGTAAATTAATTTAGATTTTAGCGAGGAATTTTAAAAGTTTTACCAATGATTTTTTTCGTCGCTATATGACCGATTGACCATCTTATTCTATTATATATATAAATATAGTCGAGACCGGGAAAAGAGGTTGTTGCTAACAAAATCAATATTTATGTTGCTAGGACGAAACTAAAATTTGAGGTTTTGTGTATGTTTCCCTGCACTTTGCATACTTCATTCGTAAGTCTTGTTGTGATCTTGTTCCCAATGAAATGTGCCAAGCTTTAATAAATTTACACTAAACAAAAACAAAAACTCCAGCTACGATCTTGTTGCTAACAAAATTAATATGTATGTTTGTATCAAGCCAAAGCTAATAAGTTGGGTTGGTGGAGAGTTATGATGTCAGTTGTTTGAGTTATATGTCCAACTAAATAGTGGTACAAGAGTTTCACTGTCTGACCGGAGTGTCTGGAAACTAATGGTACATACAGTGACGGAAAAAATCGTTGATAAAACTTTTAAAATTCATTGCTAAAATCCTTTATTAAGTTTATACTTATTTGTTTAAAGTTCATTTTGTTTATTAATAAAATAAAAGTCTCTTATTGCTTGAATGAGAAAAGAAACATATATAATTTACATATATAACCATCTATATACAACTACATGAGTCACAACATGACTAAACTTTTGAGGCCAAACTGTCAACGAATCGAGCTCAAACAACAACAAAAACCTTTCGGGCTGAGCCCAAACATAAAAGTTCGAGGTCGGCTCGAAATTAAAAATTAAAAATTAAAACTTAAAATTTAAAAATTAAAAATTAAAAATTAAAAATTAAAAATTAAAAATTAAAAATTAAAAATTAAAAATTAAAAATT
>JAWWMW010001611.1:21641-33299 GCA_035048345.1 Echeveria elegans | reverse complement strand
TAAACATTCCAAAATCATTTTAAATTTAAAAATTAAACATTAAAATTAACAAAAAAATTTACTCATTTAAAATTAAATTTTAAAAATTAAAAAATTCATAATAGGATCATGATCATATAGTCAAATATATGTTTTTGATTTTGCCCATACCTTTAATTTTCTAAGTTTAAATTTACACATACCTCACGGGCTCAGACCACAAGCATTTGTTCCCCGCATTTTCGTCGGAACGACGGGACAGTCACTAGTGTAGAAATAATGATCGATAAATAGAGTATTTGTATGATAAAAAATAAGAAAAGCTGTGAGAATAAATTTTGTTGCATTTTAGGATAGAGATTATATATTTTGAAAAACGGGAATAATGTCATTTAAATCTCCAACTTCTCAGTTTTGTCCATTTAAATTCTCAACTCAGTTGCCCATTTAAATCCTCAACTTCTTAGTTGACTTTCAAAAAAAATTTAAGTTTATGTTGACTTTGCCATTATAGGCATCAGTTGAACATTTAGGGTTTAGGCCTATAATGACAAAGTTAACATAAACTTAATTTTTTTTTAAAAGTCAACCAAGAAGTTGAAGATTTAAATGGTCAAAACTGAGTTGATGATTTAAATGGGCAAAACTGATAAGTTTGAGATTTAAATGACATTATTCCCGATGTAGATTCATTTTGGCCGTTTCTTTCTAGCATCCTCCTGGATAAGTCACATTTCCCCCCTTGATTGGACTTGCTTTCTCTCCTTGCAATACTGTGCCTTATCACTTACCAGCTGCACGTTCTTATATTTGAATGCAGACCTGCTTGCTTTTGCTGATGTTTGGAATTATCCTTCTTATAATCATAGTGGTCATTGCTGCCTAGACAAAGAATTCTAAGCCTCTGGATCCGCAAGTCCCAATATCTACCTCGCTTTGCCAAAGATGGTGACGTGCCCTTTGGTTCGCCACGATGAAACATTTACATTTCCAATGTGGTGTGGGGTTCGTGTGCTGCTTTGTAGTATAGCATATAAACCGGCGGATATAGAAATTTACATCACTAAATTGTTTAATAATGATTATCAAGTACATTAAAACAGTCCATTTTTATTTTTCTTTATAAAATTCTAGCTCGTCTTTGTTTAAGTATATTTTCTTGGTATAAAATAACTGAATCTTTGCAACGGTTAATTTATTAAAAATAAAATTTGTTACAACCTATAAGGACCGCTGGACCGGATAATCACGAGAGTGAAGACGTTGATGCGTATAGAGCGACTCGAACACAAGTCCTTTAATAATATGATAAGAGTGTAATCATTTCAACAATTAAGTCAAAATGCTATATTATATTGGTTGGTCGAATACTAAACACACTAATTCTAATTTATCTCTAGTAAAATTATTTATCTTTTAATATAAACACAATATGTACTCGATAAAAATAAATATAAAACTGAGGTAGTAATCAACTATTCCTACTAAGTTAATGTGTCATTGTTGTTAGTGTTAGTTACCGAAAATCACTTTTAAAATATGAATTTTTTCAATAGTCACTCTTAAAATATGATATTACTTAACCCATTAAGATTAATTCTTTCAATACACCGCCCGTTTTTCCAATATCCACCCATCGATGTTACGTTAGAAATAATGGTGATGGGTGTATTTTTGAAAAAATTAATTTTAATTAGTGACGTATTAAAAGAATTAATTTTAATGAATGGTTTGAGTAATATCACATTTTACGGATGCTTCGCTGTAAGGCCATTAAAACCTTTACGCAGGTGCTTCGCTGGATACCCAAACCACAGAACAAATTCAACGTCATATCACAACTTATCATAACAACATCCTAAGACCGCTCAAAACCATCATCCTTCCTAGCGTTAATGTAAGATGAACTACATGTTTGCAATGTTTGATGGATTCCATGTACATTTCAGACAGCATTGTGAGGTCCGCACAAGGCTTCAACCATATTATGCTTGTGTAGCCTTGCACCAGATCTGAGCATCCTTTATGGAGCAACCAAAATCATCAAGCACTTGAAACAGCATCTCTTCACAACTTCAAAGATGAATAGATTACAGTAAGTTTGAATCTCACGTTAAATTAGTGGCATTTCAAGATGAACAGATCAAAGTAAGTTTGAATCTCAGGTTGAATTAGTGGCATTTCAAGATGAACAGATCAAAGTAAGTTTGAATCTCAAGTTAAATTAGTAGCAAACATACGAAGCAAACCAGAGTATACATAAACAGATCAGGTAGAGTTTAATGTCACATCACCATAAGCACAGAGTTTTTTAAAATCACAGTTACTCTTTATTAGACCGGCTTTACTACAGAAAGTATACTCAATTATTTTACCAATGTTCAGGTATGTGCGAAAAATAATATGGCTTATACAATTGCGAAAAAATTGCCACATTGAAAAAACGAGCATGAACGCTTGCCACTCAACATAGATCATAACCAGAGGAATTATATTTGTTCATGCTGCCCAGTAAAGGAAAAATGTGGCTAAGTAATTCGGTAAGCATGGTTTCGAAATGGTGTCTTTTGTGTCCATATTGTTTACAATAACACCCTTTGCCCTCAGAAAAAAAATCTGAAGATAGAGGAGCCAGGTCATGCCAGTAGCCAAAGTTACATAAACAAATTAAAATCAATCACCAAATCTTTTCCTTCCTTAGAATCAAGACCACAGGGCACATTATGCTAATTTGACATGCAATGAAAACAAGAAAGACCTGATTAAAGGTTCTTTTCCCTTTTCCTTCTCCTGATAGCAGGTTACACTCATCAATATTAGGAATATGGACACCAATGTCAAAATCAGGCAAATGTCGACATTACCTCATTATGCAGAACAGAGACGGCGTCAGATGTTTTAGCGCTGGATGAAAGAAGTCCAATTTGATCAGTAATATTATCAATATTTTGGCGGTGTTCCGATTCATCATTCATTGGTAGCAGTTCATTCCCATTAACAAGCTCATTTAGTTGAGCTGAACCAAGTTCCTCTTTCAGATTCTTCCATACATCACCAACATATGCTGACATATCGGTAGTGTCATGACCAGGGAAACTGTTTTCAATATTAAACAGATCTTCATCTAAATCATTTATGGAGAGGTCGAACTGTATACTATCATTTTTTAAATTCTCAGGGGTGCTCTCAGGCAGCATATCCATTAAAAAAGAAAGGTCAGGTTTAGACTGCACCTTAGCATGCTCATCTAAAAGAGGGCTGACATGTGGATACTGAACCATTAAACCCAGTCCAGAGTCAGCACCAACAACTGAGGATTGGCAATCCGCTGCCTCAACTAGGGATCCACATGGTGGGATAACTGAAGCAGGAGTTGTGCTAAATTGTGCAGAAGACGCCAGTATCTCAGGGGTGGAATAATTAACTGCCTTATCCTTAGAACTGGCCCCATGTGGCCAGTAAGTTGATGATGGAGCATCACCCAAAGCAAAATTATCCTGGTCATTGTTTCTAAACTCAATTTGAGAGGAGTTGTCCACTTCCATCATCATGTTCCAGAATGATGTTGCCGCCTCACTGAAAAAAGGCTGATACTTCACAAGTTGGCCTCCTGGATTTGTAGAGGTATCATCATCTTGCTTTAGCCTTCGTCTCTTGCTAGCTTCATTAATGCACCTATTGTTCTGTGCTTGCTGCTGCACACAACGGGTAAAGAAACTGGGGCTCTGAACGGCCTTGGCCAAAAATGACATCAATTGTTGATGTCTTTGATCCAATACTTGAAGACGGTCCATAGCCACCAGCAATTGCTTATCAGAAGCCTGCTGCTTCTGCCTCAACTTAACAAGCTCTTGCATGAGCACATTCTTTTCTCCTTTAAGCATCTCCACATCTTCCTCAAGACTAGACTTACCTACTTCCACAGAAGCATTAGGAGTTGGTACCTGTGCCTGGGGATGTTGCTCTATCTGTGGCTGCTGAATGGGTCCATGGTATGCTTTGCGGCGCTTAATAGTCTTGAGCAGGTACTTCTGGCCTCTCAAAAACCCCTCATGAGCAAACTCCCATCTGTCTGGGTGCACCTTTCTGAAACCCTGACCAGTACCAAAAGGAACAATAAACAACATAATAATCAAAAGTCCATATAAGATCGAGCTACACTCACTCACAAAGGTGGCTAAAAAAGTAATTAAGAACCTTTAAAACCCTATTCATGATATTTCTATGGCACACACCTACACTTAGGCACATCCCTTCATGGACATGGTCAAACTGAATGTCAAAATATTCAAAAGTCACATAACATTCGCATAAACATTGTTAGTCTGCAGAAATTAACACATATAGAAGAACAATTATGGAAAGCAGTAGAGTACATATGTGTTGAGCTGCCTGACGAAGCTTGAGAAATTATTGTGCTTAAAATACTTGGGCAGCAAGTCCCTCCCAAACTCGGGAGGGCTCCAAATGACAAAGCTGTTGTTTCCACTACTCCAAGACACGACGGCATCGATGGAAGGGTCATCGACCATATCGTAAGTCTTACACAGGAAAGGCGGCGGGGCGTTGGGATCAGGCATCACTATGGGAACAGGGAAGGGGGCGGACTGAGCAGAGTCGGTACTGGAAGTTGCAGAAACATCAGCATCAGCGGCGCTGGACATGTCGATAATTGTATAACAGACTGAAGCTCTCCTGTGGGAGGGAGAAGGGGAATGGCGATGATGTGATATTACCCTGACCGACTGGGAAACTGAAAAGCCCTAAACAAGAGGACCGAGCAATTGTTAATGGATTTCAACAGGGTTAAGACGGTTGGAAAGGTGCAGAGATACGCGGCGGTGAAGGAGGGGTGCCGGAGTCGGAGCGGCCCTCGCCGTGCCGATTAGGAGAGAGGAGGGCACGATGGGAAAAGAGACGAAAATATAGGTACCGCAAGCCCCCCATTATTGAATATACTAATAGGTTACCGTCATGATGCACTAATATAATTCAATTTGTTATAATAGTGCATGTATAACCCTCGGGGACGATGCTTTGAGTCATGAAATTTATGGTTTAGATGTGTGGTTGAACTACCTATTCGGATCAAGCAAATAACTCAACCCCACCGCACGACATCACCTAGCCAAAGCGACGCCACCGTCCCACAGTCAAAGCGTTGGGTCGTCTGACGTAGTGTTGAGTCGAATTGATTCAAAAATTAACTTTTAATTTATTTTCAATTTATACTTTAGTCTTAATTTGACTTAGTTGCATTTGGATCTAATTAATATTGTTTGTTTGATGAAGACTAGTTGCACTCCCGTCGTCCCGATGGAAATTTTTCGCTGTCTTCATTCGATTTAATTACGCTTTACAACGTTTTTCGGTCTATTTATAATTTTAAATATTCAAATTTCAAATTTTCAATTCTTAATTTTATAATTTTTTTTTGAAATCTACCTGATCAAATACGGTCATACAGTCAAATACAGCCAAATACGATCAGTTGGTCAAATACAGTCAAATTTTTCGGTGTCTTCATTCAATTTAATTAAGCTTTACAACGTTTTTCGCTCCATTTTTAATTTTTAATTTTCAATTTTCAATTCTTAATTTTATAATTTTTTTTGAAATCTACCTGATCAAATACAGTCAAATACGATCAGTTGGTCAAATACAGATGAATAGTGATGGATGATGTGTAGTGTAAATAAGGAGGGTGAGGAGGGGCATTTTTGTCAAAGTCTTATTGCAATAGAGTCTTTAGTGAGGAAAATAAGAGAATTAGTGAGGAAATGTGGGTGGTTGGTAAATGATTGATGGTGGTATTCTTTTATATATATAGATAATACACAAGATTAGTTTGCATCATCTCACCATATTTAGTGGTTCTCATCGGATACAAACCCATGTACATATGTATTTATTTATAGATTGCTTGCCTATATCCTCACGTAATGACCAAGCTCATTTTACATTATCAAGCCTTGTACAACTTCAATTTCAGACATTCACAACCTCGTCCTAGCTATTTCTTCCCGTCCTTTTCCCCATCCTCCAGATTGCAACACCAACGACCAGTGACAGAGACGGGAATTGAAAATATATGTGACTGAAATCGTGTAGAAAAAATATACATTTAAAAAAATTACAATGAACAAAAAAACTGCCACACCGCCTTTCATAACATAATCCAAAAGATAATGGATGTTAGCATAGTATATCTAACTAGTTAAACTTGACTCTATGCGGTCCGGATCATTTCAAACTCAGCAATTATATCATCATCACTAATACATGTCGTAAATGTCCTTTCGACGTAAAGAACCATGAGATCATTGAGAAATTCTTCATTCATCGTATTTCGGAGATTGTTCTTGATGATGTTCATAGATGAGAATGCTCATTCTGTTGCAACTGTAGATGCATGAAGTGTTAAAATAAGACATATCACACGATACATCATAGGATAAAATAATGACTTTCCGATTCCATCAATAAGCGAGATAAATCAGATATAGAAGTCATCTTTGCAAATGTTGGATCCTGCTGGACTCTGCTCTATAGAGCATTAACTTCAGCTCATCCTCGCCATTCTTCGGTAACGTATGGCTCAGTGCAATCATCAGAGCAAAAATATCAACAACAAAAATCTCCTAATTCTATGAAGTGTTTTCACTGTAAGTAGAACAACTGAAGAAGATGGAAGAAGACCTATAAAAACAACAATCAAGCAAAATTACGAGGAAGTAATTGTAGAAAATCGTTGGCATAAAATTACATGATTAGCGATTACGCCCCTGCAGCCTTGCACGGCTGCACCCTGCTGGCATGCTCTCTAGGGTTTACTTGCAATCGCTGGCCGCAACATACCTTGAAGACTCTCACTCGGCAGTCGCAAACGCAGTCACCAGTCGTGGTTTCGCAGGCCAAGAAGGAGGCATTTGTCGAGAACTGAGATTTCAATCGGTTAGTGTCATACGGTCGGCTGATTCAATCTCGATTCCATCTCAAATTCTCAATTGCTTGGGCCATGGGCTGATTCAATCTAAAATTTCCTTGTATAAAACAAATTGGGCAGCCCAAGTAGCCTTTGGCTACCTACGCCATTACCAACCACCTCCTAACTGTATATTTCTACTTCTCCAGGTTGAATGAGCGTAGTCCTCCACAAATAAGTTCACAACATCAACTTATGGGCCAACAACTCTTCCTCTCTAGTTTAATTAAACGAACTTCATTGCTCAATTTAATACAAGATAACCTCGGTTTGGCATCCATCAATGGCGCCTTCCTTTTTCCGCTTCCAGCCTGAACAAGCAACTGTGTGTGTAATGGATGCCAGAGGGTAGTTTCGGATCTGCTCTCTTCCACCTGCTTCTCAAATGTGTATACTCAGTTCACCACGCTGCTGTTCAAAACATTGGTCAGCTAACTGCCCGACAGCTCTCTTTCACTCATTTTATTCGTTACTACTAAACTTGTGCTTACCTTGGATGTGTTGATGAATTGAATTCATTCAGCTGATGTGCAAAAACTGAAAGCAGGTTTTTAAGGAAACCAAAAAGCTTAAATCATTCCACTGCAATCTCTTAGATTACCAAAGCACCACTGATGCTCTGCAAGGCTGCTCTGGATTATTCTACACGTTCGATCCTCCAAAATATCAACCAGCTTAAGATGTATGCCCTGAAAATCCACTACTCACATTCCATCCACTACTTCACTAATCTCCAAAAAAAAGCCAACTAATTCCTCACTCAATGCATTCCAGGAATTCCTGCTGGACCTCAAGGTTCGCGCCTCGCACAACGTCATAGATCGAAGCATGCGCTTCGACAGGGACCATCGACAAAAGTAGTCTTCACCTCCTCCGCTGCCACCGTCCTCTGGCGCAACGACCGTAACCCTAATTCACCGGCTATCGACGAGCCAAACTGGAGCGACATTAAAGGTAACACATAACTTCCATCACCAATTCAAAAAATCCCAGAACCGTAAACCCTAATCCCTAATTTAATGTAACGATCGGCGATGTGCAACTGTGGCACGCTTTGTCGAAGATGCTAGCGGATAAGACGGCATGGGCGTTGGCGATGACAAGAGACGTCAGCATGGTGTCTATTAATGCCGGATTGATCCTTTCCGCCGATCTGACTATCGGTCATCCGTATTTGAAAGGTGCGGCGCAGATGTACGACGGATGTGTTCTTGTGACCGTTGACCTTGATTTATCGGTCAACGCTCATATCTGCGTTTTCGCCTACGGTCGATATCTGCGCTTTAACCATGCCATTTGTACCGCGACGATTGAGTTCGCTAAGATGCTGACACCTGGCACTCCACCTCCGAGGTCCGTATCACAAAACTATGTGCGTTGATTTCGTTACAAAGCTGTATAAATCAACGGCTGATATCGTACGAGCAGTTATGCTGTACATGTGCGACCACGAACGAATGAAGATAGAGCCGCGTATCAGCAATAAGGAACTGAAGGAGTTGAAGGTGGAGCGCGGGATGAGTTTTAATAGGTCGAAACAATAGAAATAACTATGCACGTGTCAGTACAAAATATTAGAAATAACTA
The DNA here is from genome assembly GCA_035048345.1 of Echeveria elegans. Taxonomy (NCBI): domain Eukaryota; kingdom Viridiplantae; phylum Streptophyta; class Magnoliopsida; order Saxifragales; family Crassulaceae; genus Echeveria; species Echeveria elegans. The sequence goes on along the minus strand of JAWWMW010001611.1, from coordinate 24,748 downwards.
TGCACGTGTCAGTACAAAATATTGGCACGCTGTAGTGATGCTGTTATTAGGAAAAATTGGCTATAATTACTGGTGGCTATGGAACTGAACAAAGTACAAGAAAATCTCAATTAACTGTGTCTAAAAGGTTCGATTTTTCAGCTGATCATTTGGTCTCTCAATGACTTGATCCATGGCCACAATGCTCACTAATGCACTCCTCCATTTCCTCCCTTTTTAAATTCCTACTTCCTGCAATATCTGCATTCCAATAATCCAAGAAAGAAAGAAATAAATCACGAGGAGGAAAAATTATTGATAAAACGAGCAGCTTGCTTCGAAGATATTTGAGTATTCCTGGCCAGCTCAAGGCCGGAATATTTAGATTTCCCATCAATGTCATCGTCGTTAGCACCTCCCATCCCCGCCCCGGGTCAGGAGACATACTCGTCGCCCCCGGTTACGGTTGTCCTCACCGTCATTCTTTTGGTCTTTTTCTTTACTGGATTCGTTTCGGTGTATTTCTGCAGATGCTTTTCTGAAAATATAATGGCAACGAGGAACAATAGGTTGAATTCCGCAGGGACTAATGCAATGCCTAATGTGAGCCACAACGTCGTGTCCCCTGGGCTTGACCTTCAGATCATCCAAACATTTCCCAAGTTTTTATACTCGGCCGTAAAGGATTTGAGGAAGGGAAAGATTGGGCTCGAGTGCGCCATTTGTTTGTCTGAGTTTGTGGACGATGACTTTCTTAGGCTGCTCACAATTTGCAGCCATGTGTTTCATCAGGATTGCGTTGATCTTTGGCTCGAGTCCCATAAAACATGTCCTGTATGTCGGGCTGTGTTGGATACGCCGCCGGATGAAAAATCCATGGCAAAATTTTTGGATAATTATAGTCCTGCGAATGAGGTTCATCTTCATCCTAATGCAAGCGATGGATCAGTCAGGATATCTATCAAGGAAGAGGAGGATGAAAATGAGACTGAAAACATGCAAATGAGCGGATCATCGGTAAGAGTTTTTATTCAGGAAATTGAAACAAGCATTCAAAGCACCCAAAGCAACATTGAAGCTGCTATCAAAAGAAGAGCCGTAGCGGAGAAATTCTCAAAGTGTCACTCAACAGGACACTCAATTTTTCGGAACAAAGTTGAAGACATGGACAAGTATACTCTGCAGCTGCCGGACCATGTGAGGGAGCAGATCACCGGAGGTCACCATCACCAGTGGGCTAAAAGTTGCACTCATTTCGGGGAATACTCAGCAAACTCAGCTAAGCAAGGTAATGGGTTCGGGGAGATGTCGGGGTCTTCAGGCGGAGATGACGGTAAAGTTTGAGGCTTTACTGGTACCCTTTTGGATTTTTATTCACAAGGGAAGAACATGATGCATGGTGCGTAGACAATTTTGGTAGAAGAACGTAGCTTTTCTTTATCTCCATTGTTCATGTTAGATAGTAGATGTATAAGATAGGTGATATAAGCAAAATTGTTGTGATTAAACGAACTCATTGAAACGAAATTGAAGTTGCATCCGGATCTGGGGAGCACAACTTGGAGTCTGTGTTCACTTCAAGTTGAAAAAGTAAATTTATGGTTGAAATTCTTACAAGGTGTAACACAAGATTGAATATTCAAATTTCAACGGTTTTATTATTGAGTTAATGGTCTCTCCACTGCAATGGGTGAGAGCTGTTAATTGAGGCTTACTTCTTGGAGGCGTTTGTCAACTAATCTCGCCTGATTAGTATTGTCACACTAGTTAATCACTTTGTCAATTATTGAGTTGGTTGAGGGTATGGATAACGGGGGAGAAAGAGAATCTGACGTGGAAGCTCTCTCGGGAAAGAATGGTGACGAAATAAATTGGGAGGGAGTTCAAATGGGCTGTTCTTCTCATGCTGGCATCAGGCAAGCCAATTTAAGAGAAACTCATGGTTAAAGGTCCTTGAGAGGATTTGGAAGATATCAGATCTGGCGGTATCAAAGTTTGCGAATGAGTTCTTGGACGGTTCTTGGACAGTTGGACGGTGGAGGATTTTGAAAAATACAGTTCAGCATATGAGTTCATTTCCACAGGCTTCTGTTGGAATTAAGACGGGAAAGTTTGCGTCACTTTTCTAGTATTGGCGGTTGAATCCAACTCCATGCGCTCCCAACTTGTATATCTGTAGAAAATATGTAAATCTTTGCAAATAATAAGCAGCAATTTAGATAGGTTAGTGTTCATTTTGATAATAATCATTGTGAAAGCGTGAACAAAAATTGCGTGCATAAACTTCAATTTCAGAGAAGTTGAAAAATTCAAACAAACAACTCGACCGAATGGTGATTTGGGCAGAAACCATGATGGTATTGTGAGAAGCTTCTGGTTAAACTTCAAATTTGAGGACGAATATTTTCTTTCTTCGAAGAATGATGCGCACAAATATTTCAAGCTTATTGGGCTTGTGGGTTTTTTATAGTAATTAGGATTTTCTTTCGTCATCTTATGGTTTCATTTTGTTTTCTTATTTAAGCAAACTTTACTTTATTTTGTTGCACGATTTATTGATGAATGAAAAAGATTCGGATTTCCCCTTTTTATCTTCCAGGTTTCAACGATTTTTAGGCAAATTCTTGTCTATTGAATCAATGAACGAGTGTGAGCGAGCCATACCTTCGGTTATCTTGCCTGGTATGAATTCCAAAGATGCCTCCCGACCTGTTAACTGACGTTGTGCGGTGTAGCGTGGATCGTTGATCGCGTCAAAAGAATTTGTAAGGACCAGGGTGACCTGGTGTCGAACCCAAGGGAGCAGCTAAGCTTCTGTCTGTCAAACTAAACAGCTACAAATTAGTTTCAATAATTGCAAAGGGGTTTGTGAAAAGTTTTGGTTTCAGTTTCGGTAGCAGTTGTTGTAAACTAATAATTTAAAGCAGATGACTAGGGAAAAGCTTCACCCAAAACACTCGTGGGATAGGTTGAATGGTTTTTTGAAATTAAAGTAGAACGTTATTCTCTGAAAGCGTTTGATTTAAGTGAATCTAGCAATGTAAATACTATGCAACTCTCACTGGTGTGACTGTTGAATTACGTAAATAAATACAAATTATAAGACGATAACAATTCTCACTGGTGTG
>JAWWMW010001609.1:140899-159116 GCA_035048345.1 Echeveria elegans | reverse complement strand
GACCCACCAAAAGGGGCACAACTTTAGTATCCATGAGTTTCTTAGCAAATGTAACCTTCACAAGCTTACAAATGGGGAGCCAAATGGGGTCTTCACCAGGTGAAATTAGGGAGCAAACCCTCATGGCAAGACTAGAGACATTGAATGGCTTCTTGTCTCTTAATTTTATCAAGACTCTTTGGCAAGAAGAAGTAGATGGAAGATATGCCACTGTATTTCAATTAGGGTTGTGTCCCTACCTTATATTCTAATGCCTCCAAGGCATGGGCTGTCTCAACATGGACTGCCCTTGACATGTCCTACTTGTCATATGTTCTCCTATTAATTAGTCCTGTCTTTGCTTACCCATTCTACTTCATTCCATCTAAACCATCACACTCTTTCTACAAGTTGCAAAGGTAAGTAACCCAATGCACTCATTTCCTTTTAGTTTTAACTCAAGAAACCTGACCCCTAAATTAGAAACCTTAACTCGTAAATCATAAACCCTAACCCTAAACCCTAGAGATTATAGTCTCATAAATACGTGATGTGGTCCAGCCGTACAAGCACTTACCAAAATAAACTTATATCACATTTCTACTAATCCTTGAATAAACCTTACATAACCTGACCGGGGATTGATACGTGTTTATATTAAAATCCAGAATAAGACTCATCAAAACCTCTTACTAGTCGATTATTACGAAGAGGAATTTTCCAAGCAGTTGTGAATTAAACTTTATGCTGGTGTATTTTCTTAAGCATGGTCACTAATTATTTATAACTTTAGTTGTGGATTAGATTTGTCAAGTTGATTATGTCCCTTATAAATCATTTCACGAAATGACTTGATTAATATGGACCATTTTTGTCTATGTGCATAGCTTGCCGACTATCTTATTGATTCCAGCTTATTAGTAATAACATTATTGACAAACAACTGTCATATGCACACTCCATATCATTTCATTTCATAACACAAATATTTTCATACTAATCGATCAATAATAAATTACAAGTTTTATACAAATCTGTCATCTCATAATGACGAAAATATCAACAATGAGGCCAGCACAGTGCTAATGAAATTATCAATATCAACCGATTTATATAATTATAATCCTCCTCCATTTTCTTATCACATAAATATATTGAAAACCTTTTCATAAACTATCTCAAATTAGTGCATCTCAACATATTTGTTTTAAGTTCTTTACAAAAAAGCTTTACTGGGCCTTCAGTTGCCATGAACAATATTGGGCTCAAATGCCCAAACCAAAGCCCATTAATATTTTTCAACTACGATCTGAAACACCCGACGCCGCCGTTTCACTGTTTAATGATATAAACTGAATTTCTATGTACATAATTACTCTCCAATTTATAGGAGTATATAAATTCAATAAAATTTAAAAAATGTAATCAATTTTTTTAAAAAATATAAATAATTTTTAATTTTCCGAAAATCGAATTCCAGAGAGAGAGAGAGAATGAGAGATCCACACTCGCAAGCTCCAAATCGGCAGATCTCGGAAGAAGTCGGAGTTCGTTAAACAATTGCAATCGTAGAGCGTCGTCGTTTTTAGCCAACTGCCATCGATGAGGATGTTGCAATTAGGGTTTGTGCTTGCTTTGGCATCTGGATTCGCTGCTCTTGTCATCTACATCACCGGACGCGTCCGATCAAAATGATTTTTTTAAAAAAAAAAATTATATCGAATTTTTTTACTGACATTTCTAGACGCGATGTCGATTTTGTCTGATGATGAGTTGGAGGCTTTGCAAGCTCTTCAGAGTGATTTTTGCAAGTGTGTGGTAAGTTTTAATTTGCTTTGGTCTCGATAGAAGTGGCGTTGAATAATTATCTGGAGGTGGTGTTGTTGTTGTGTAGAGAGCGAATGGATTGGGATTAGAGGCTGAGAACAGTAATGATTACTGCCAGGTTTTGATAAAATTTCCGAAAGACACAATCCCAAAATGGGTGAGTTATGGCCGCTTCAAGCAGTTAGCGGTTAGAAATGTGAGTTATTTTTCATGTGGGTATGCAGAAGGATCCAAAGACAGGGGAGGTTGAGGGATTTTCATATACTTTAAAATCTGTGCGAATGCACTTTCTTGTGTTTTAGTTTGTTTTTGATGTGGTTTATGTCCTGCCATTGATTTGTTATTTAGCGAGTTTGTTACTTAGGTACGGAATAGCACAGCCATACGGACCAAGGAATTCATTGATGCTTTACCAAATGGTTGGAAGGATTATGCATGGAAGAGGATAAATAAAGGAGTCCATCTGTGAGTGCCAATTATTCTATGGATATTAGTATAATCTTTTTTTGCCTATAATTGGAAGGAGAAAAAAAAGGTGAAATATATGTGAAGTGAATTATCGATTTACTCCAAGCAAGGGGTACATTATTAATTCATGGTTTAGATTGCAGATTTCGTATGTACAAAATTTAAGTATTTCAGTTTCATGTCCTGCAAGATATTGGCTTCACTCTTTATAATGATCTATAATCCCCTACTGCTGTTTGTTCCCAGGTTCAGTGTCTAATGTACATGGCGTAATCTTTAGTTTTAACAATGATGATATGTTTTATCTGCCCGACATAGATGACACCCTATCAAAACTCATTAATGTTGAAACTCAACTTTTATTACGTTGCAAAGGTCATCGTTTACAAAATAAGGTAGAACATTTGTGTAACATTATTATTCACAGGAACAATTGTGCAAATAAGACTCTATGCATGGAGAAGCTTTCTCTGGTGCTCCCTGAAACTCCTCCGTATATACCCAGGCAGTTTGGCAGATGTGCTGTAATAGGCAACTCTGGTGCCCTTCTTAAAACTAAATTCGGAAAAGAGATAGATGCTTATGATGCTGTAGTCAGAGAAAATAGTGCACCAATTCAGGTTTATTTTCTGTGTAATGATGCCTCTCCATAAACCGCTCTTTGAATGCTTCAGTTTTTTCTTTCTTTCCAGTTTTCCTGTTTAAATCTTATGTCTGAAAAGTCTCTCTTGCTTTGTAGAATTATACGGAGTACGTTGGCTCAAGAAGTACTTTTAGGCTTCTAAACAGAGGATCAGCAAAAGCTCTTGATAAAGTTGTTGAGCTGGATGGTAAAGGAGAATTATCCGTGTCGGCATTTTATTTTTATGCTTATTTGAAGAGATTTGTATTAAAAATATTCACTCCTGATACTATTCTTGAGCAGAGACAAGGAAGGAGGCATTGATCATAAAAACGACAGTGCACGATATCATGAATCAGATGATACGAGTAGGCTTTCAAATTTTTATTAGCCTGAGTTCATCTCTTAGTCCTTTGATGGAGAATAATAACTTCCCAATATTATAATTTGATGCCGCTGGTGTTTGTATTCTGATTTTTTTTCTTTCACAATAGCATAAGTTTCAATGTTTCTTGAACATTCAGTGGACTAGTTCAACAATTTGAATGTTCAGTATTAGTTACGCTTTTCACCAGATTGCCTATATCTGTTGAAAATGGTGTTCTGATTCTGATGCAGGAACTACCAATCAACAATCCTGTATCTGATGCTTGGTGCATCGTTTGGCTCCGCAGCAAAAGGAACAGGACTCAAAGCTCTTGAATTTGCTCTCTCCATTTGTGATTCAGTTGATATGTATGGATTCACTGTTGATCCAGGTTATAAAGAATGGTAATTAACAAATAATTGTAATTTTCTGTATTTTGTTAATTATTCTGTTAGCTTCTCCCTCACTCAGGTCTAACATCAAACTGTTTCAGGACTCGGTACTTCTCGGAGTCCAGGCAGGGTCATACCCCACTTCACGGTAGAGCTTACTACCAAATGATGGAGTGTTTGGGAGTAAGTTCAGTGGTGTTTTGTGAACTTTATTTTCAAAAAAGTAAACTCATGCGTATAACTTAATGTGTACTCATTGAATCTAACCAAATACAGTGACATTTTCCAGCTTATTAGGATACATTCACCAACGAGACCTGATCCAAACCGCGCCGTTAAATGGGTCCCAAGTCGCGATGTTATAAGTGCGGCTACTTCGGCGTCTGAAAATGTCAATTCTCTGTCTACTTCAAGTTTCTCAAAAAGAAATTGTGATCAATGCTTTGGAAATACCAAGCTGAATGTTTCCTAAAACTCAATGAACTCTTGATAGGAGAGTTGGGGCAGGATCAAGTGATCCTTTAAGTGCTTGCTCAATTATAAGACAAGGAATCAAGAGAAAGCCAACACCAACAGCAATCCCCAGTCCAAGAAGGGCTTCAATTAAGCATAACAAAATTGTCAAGGGCACCACAATGTACCCCTTGGAGCACAATCCTGGACGCGGTCAGCTGTGTATCATCCGACCGTATGACTCCACTAGATAACATCATTTCCCTGCAATGTAGCGAGTTCACAGGTGGTTAAAAAGAAAACAATCTGAAAGACACTTTTAGACTGGCGGAAATAGAACTAGAGGTAATTTCTTGATTTCTATATTGTTGTGTATCGTATCGTACATTTGTCGTCATAGTGCTCGAGCTTTCTCATTTTGCAAGTAACATTTATTTATCCCATGGTCCTGATTATTTATTATGGATTCAGTTCAGCTAAATTTACTATCGAGGCAGAGCATATGGCTCCTTCATTGACTTGGCCATGCTTAAGGTCATCACACTTCTCCTCAATACTTAATTCCACACGGCTTGACAATTTCAGCATTGACCTGAACCTGATCCTCAGGCAGCCAATCTTCTCGTATGTTGTGTGCTCTTTGCTGTATTGTTATTACAAAAATGTTTTGCAAATGATGGAAAATGAAAGACACTACTAAGCATCTTCAATTACTCCCTTCATCCTTCTTTGTTGTGTACATTTGATAATTATTACGAAATTTAAGAAATAATGATACTGTGAGAGAGAAAATAATATAAAAGTAAGTGAGTGGAGAATAAAGTATGAAAGAGAGTGTTATATGAGAAATAAAGTAGGAAAGAGAATTGTCTGAAATGATAATAGAAAGAATAAAATGGACACTAAAAATAAAAATATGAAGAATAAAAAAGGACAAAAGGAGAATAAGAATATATCCCCTGTTTGAAAAACAAAAAAATAATGGAAGCAAATGAAGTGAAGTGAACACATCAGATCAGCTCAGATACAGCTTATCTTTTTCCATAATACTTTCTACTTTAATCACCCTTTTCAAACCAACCATTTACCTAACATTTCACATTATCATACTCATTATGTGCTTACTCAACTCTAGGGTATAATCTGACACACACATAATCTAACCAAACAGTAAACAATCTACCAAAAATTCCTAAACTAAACATACTCAACACCAAACCATAAAAAAATCTATAGAAACTATATTTTCAATAAACTATAAAAGAAACAGTTAAAACCTGATTGAGCTCCATGGGGGAATGAGCATCTTTAGCATAAAGTTTGGCATAGAGATTCCTAACAGCCTGATGCAAATCGTCAATCAATGGATTGACATTACCACCTATGGAAAACTTAGTCTTCTTAATCTCCTCAATGTGCTCTTTGGGTGTCGCCATTGACGACTGATCTCACTAAAGCTTCAACCATTAAGCCTAAAGGCTTCAACCATTAAGCCTAAAGGCTTCAACCTTCAACTCCAAGGTGCAAACTTTAAGCTTCAAGCTTCAAACTTTCTCCATCAAAAACAAAAAAGCTTCAAACTTTGAAACAAAAACAATGAGAAATAGTGATTAGTTAAGTCGCCGTGGTGGTATGGAGTGTGATAGAGAATACTTACAGGCGAAGTAGTGAACATCGAAAGAGGGAGAGAGAAAGTGTTGATTACCTACAATTTTGGAAAACGATGCGTGTCTGCTAATTTATTCTAAACCCTAAACAATCCTAATCTAATTTCAAATGTAGTGAAAGAAATGCCAATTTTCCCATGTAGTATATTTTTTAATGAGTATATACATGTAACATACTAATATATAAATATCTTATTATAAAATTTTAAATACATAATTATCAATTACTATCTTTAACCAGCAACTTCGTCAACACTGAGACATCATTCAAATAATATTATATCAATGCGACAGTAACTACATGAATATCACAGTTTTCACGCGTCGAAGGCTGAAAGAATGGAAATGTCAACTACATTGCGCGACAACAACTTCATATATAACACAACTTCCACATGCCAGAGGCGAAAGGACTAGAATGCTTCTACGTCTAGAGTTGGAGGAATTCAAATCTCTGATCTTAAAAAATTAATCGTCTATTCAACCAATGAACCATCATCCATTAGCTGCCGCTATAGAGTTTTAAAATGGATGAGTTGAAGCCCTGTTGGTGTCTTTGTCATTTTGGGCTTAGATATCCCGATTTTCATATCTACCGCACATTGGACATCTCCCGTACGAAAAAATGTTTTTTAAAAATCTATATATATAATAGAATTTATGTTCACAACCACACATAGAGCGATGGAAATTTTCGTCGATAAAACTTCTAATTTCGTTGCTAAAAGAGTTGGAGAATAAGACAAAAAATTAATAAGATAAAAAAGGAATAAGACAAAAATATTAAAAATTAAAAAAATAGAAATTCATATGTACAAATTAAAATTTTGAAATTGTGTGGAATGCATCGAGATATTTAAATGAAATCGAATGGAGACATCAGAATAAAAATACCTTAAAAAATAAAAAAATAAAACTAGAACGTTGAGAACAATATGGAGAATCAAACGGAGATATGAAAAAACATATGTTCATGTCGCGTCCCGTCGGGACGACGGGCTTACCTCTAGTTATGGATAAAAAGATTAGGATATATATAGAATCACACACACAAAAGTGTCAACATGGGGAACTAAGCAGTGTTTCAAATGCAAATGTGTAGGATTCCAGGGCTTATTACATACTTTAATGGAATAAATGACGAGTGTTTAAGCAACTGATTGTGATCTAAAGCAATCAATAATATTTTGTAGACATTTGAAGGAGATGGATTATATGAAAAAAGTTTACTTTTGTATAAAAATTTAAAGAGATTTTGGTTGTTCATTAAAGAAATTTGATGGTCATATGAAAATTTGATTTTATATTAAATAGGGTTGTGGTGAAGTGTTTTGATCTCTTGGCTTGTAGCCTAGCTTGCAACTCTAAGGTCAATGGTTCCCGTTACACGGCAAGTAGAAGTGTATTGATTGCTCTAAGCTTGATATTCGTTGAAGATTGAGCTCTTTTATAGGTTTTGATAATTATAATTTGAGTTACAAAAAGAAGATTAACTGTGTTTAGATCTTTCAATCTTATCCGTTAATTAATATCAGTCCACAGATAATATCACTTTTTTCGTTATACAAAAAATAAACTTTTCACCTGATCTTTACACATCCGAAACTAAACTTTAAAGAGTTAAGACACATAATTTTGACTCGCTGTAAAGTGTTATTCGCAGCAATGGATCCAAATCCTTGGAGTTCGCATGAGTTTGGAAGGGTTACCCTCTTTTTTATACCTTAATATCTCAATTTGCTACCCTGCTAAATGCTCAAAACATAAGTGCATACACCAAATTATGGAATATAAGGACAGATGAGCCATGAATTAACAACTTAAAAAATGAACATAATAGAGCTTCTTCATGCAAAGAATCACCTCCAAGCAGCATCACTTAGCTCTGTAAAGGAGCCCGGTTGAAACGTGTTCAAGAATGTACATGTCGCGGCAACTAAAACAATAGGCAGTATCAAGGCTATGCTACCTAATCTAAGGGAAACCTAAGCCAGAATTTACAGTGCCTATACAGTGCCTAAAACATGACTAGTTGGAGAAGTCACCTTGCAAGTTGATACTCTGTACTCATGTGGATGCTGGACTAGAACTAATATGGGCTTGCTCTCATCTCCATTTTGAAAATGCAAAGATTGCTACATTGGCACAGCAAAACCGTTAATTGATAAAATATGAAAATTTGCAACCGCAAATTTGTGTCAAATGATGCTCGATTGAGAGTAAGTTATCATACCACGCCTAAATGCCATTTATGGCTACTAAGATTACTGAAAGAGGCCGCATCCATCTCCTGAGATCATACATTTAAAGCCATAAGATAAGGAAACATGAGTCAAACTTAAGGATAAAGTTATCCAGCCGTGCTCAAGAAATTTCAAACAAATAGTTTAAAAGTGCAGTTAGGTAAAATGCGGAAAATGGTTAAATACTTTACGAGTGGAACTCACAATGCTGTAAATTGGAGGGACAGGAGTATCCATCTTGGACTTCATCGTAGGCATAACAGAGAAACGAGCAGCTACATTTTTCGATCGGAAAACCCATCTGTAGAGAAGAGATGGGGATTAATATATAAGATTCAAAATAATACGATGGTTTAAGGTCTAAGGACACGTAAATGGTCCTGCATTCACAAGGGTCACGTTGATAGTTGATACGTACCCAATATACAGAAGGATGCACATCTGTGTCCACTCTCGAATAAATAAGCGAAGCCAATAGTGTTCCATTGAAGCATCCATATTAATAAATATCTGAAAAGATTATTAAGCAAGTTAAATGATTAATTTATTATTTGCAGGAAATATACGATGCATTTATAGGTATAAAATGCTTACCATGGTCTCAGCAATAAGGACTGCCTGCATCGCACCCTGAAAATTCCTGAATATGTAAAATAAAAAATGCTTAGAAGTTGAACCAAAATTATAGCTCTAAAAGTAATTCAGAGGACAGAAAATCATACAACATACTTGAACATTACATATTTTGCTTGGACTGCATCATGCATTGCTCGAACATCCTCATCCTCAATAAATGTTAATTGGTCTTGTAGAACCCGTATGTTTTGAGATATGTGGTGAAAAATAAGATAAAATGATACAGAGTAGCAAAGAAGAAGCAGGACCTGTCACAAAAAAGTCGAAATAAGTAAATGATATCATCAGCTATATTAATTGTTGTGGTAATATATTAATATACGAAATATCAGGTTTCAGGCTTGAGAGCAAATACTTACAGAAAAAAATGGAACGGATGCTCTCTGTCCGATTAAGGTCAAGTAGAAGCCACACCCAAGTGCAGCAGTAGTGCGACACTCGGATACTGAAAGGCGCTCACACATGATACAATATCCATGAGAAATTAACAAAAAGCACGTAAACAATGCTGTCTGAAAAAGTACTCCAGTTACGTAAACCCCGAATGACATCCACAACGAGCATAATTGATGATTGCAACACGAATACCTGTCACGGTAGATTTCAAAAAAAAAACGGACTGATGAGTAGTTTATGAAGTCACTCGTTGGCGACCCATCACAGTAATACAACAACGTACCAAAAAAGGAATGAAAGCGTGATTTGCAGTGCCTTTATCAATGGAACAGATGTCAGAGCCCACTGCAACTTATTTGCTGGCTGAAGCAACAAAAAAAAAAAAAAAAAATTTATTACACAGGGCCCAGGACCAACTGATTCATGTACTAAACAGAGTTAGCCAACAAAATTAAGTCAGATGTAAGCATCAACAGACTTGCATTGGACAAGAAAGAAAAAAAATCAAGCCGTTGTTTATTCTATCAGATTAACGCATTCACTTACAAAACAATTCATCAACCTAAAAAGAAGCTAATGAGTAACTAATCAACTGAAAGTTCATTACAAACGACCCAAGAGGTAAACAAACCCAACAACCCTTTCACTTGTTTTCTTCGACACCTATAAGATTAATAAATTATCTCAAACCCAAATTATTAAAAAAATCAAGATTCCACATTTAGCTTCTGTTCTTCTGCACAAAAAATTTCAGTTCGTAAACTCATCAGCACAATTCCGTTCATCAGAACCTCTGCTAAATACTTAGAAATTGAGAACTCAGAAAGCAAAAAAAGTCGGATTTTTGAATTTGTTCCATACTGAAATGTAACATTTATTCCTCTAATCAGCCATCAAACCCACAAACTAATCAACTTCTAAAACTACCTCAATCGACATACTTAAGCAAACACGAGTACAAAACAATCGATTCAGGAAACGGCGAGAAGAGTTAAAACTAAAAAAGTGACCTGAAAGCGACGGTTTTTATAAGTGTTGAGCGTCCAGGAGCAGAAGGAGAGGAACCAGATAGACATGAAGAATAAGTAGATGGAGGGTAGTAAGCGGTAAGACTGGTCGATTCCGATTCGAACCGGTCCGAGGAAGATGTCGTTGCCCTCCGATGATTTCGAAGACGACGAGACGACGACGTCGCGGTGGTTCATCTTCAGCTTTTTTTTTCTTGTTTTTGTGAACGTTGTGTTTTTCAAGGAAGACGGAAAGAGTATATATATCCTTTCCCCATCTGTGAACTAAACGCAGCGTTTTTGAGATATCCATGGCAATTTTGAATTTGAATCAAAATAAATTTTTAACGGTTAAAAAAGGAATATTTTACATTCACCAAAATAAACATGTTTCTTCAAGTATATAATTTAATTACAGGCTATTTTTTAGTGTTAATTTCAAGGCTATTTTTTGATTAGGAATTTAAATGCTAATTAGATGGTTTAGAGAATAAGTGAAATTTTGATAGTTATGGTGAACAACTTTGTGTGATTGATGGAATGGGGAAGGTATTAGGTGAACAATTCTTCACAAAATTTTAAGCAACCCAGATGAGGATTAGACCCATTTTGTCATCTTCAAGTACTTTATTTGCTTTTAACTACAATTTTGGACTGCGTATTATTCATTTATTTGACTTTTGTGTGTGTGTGTATTGTTTAACTTCAGTTACGATTTACTATTAAGCTAGTGAACTTCAACTTCATATAAACAGAAAAACTTGAATGAAATTTTATTGGCATTATTATTTTATTTGAAAGCCTATTGTACACTATTTTACATTTAAAATCAGATTCTTAGTATAATTAATTTAAGAAATTTGATTTCAACAGAACGCATATGCATGTAAGTTTTACCATTTACATTTTACACAAAGGAAATATGCATTTAATTTATTTCAGTTTGAGAATTTTAAAGTACTAGAGCATAAACAACCACAAAGGATGGTTTAGGATTTGTTACACCACTCTTGGGTCCCAGAGAGACAGCTTTGACACATACTACTACGCGCGCACTACTCCGACAATATTAGCTTGTGTATCTAACCTGTACTCAACTTGGATGATCATGTCTATATCTTCACACCTTCGAAAACCCTTGTGATGGCCGGAATACAGCTTGAACTCCTAGCAAGACCACCGCCTTTACTGTGGTCCGCCTTTGACGATATGCCCCTTAGCACCCCTTCCCTGGCATTTTTCTTGAACATCTCCCTCATGGCCTCAGCTTGGTACAAAATAGGGTAAGCCCTGTTAAACTTGTTAAACCTAGCGCATGCAGTCATATGACTGCTCAAAGCTTCTTCTCCCTTCCCTCCATTTTTCTCCATCCCATCCTTCACCGCTTCGGAGCATAGCCCACATATCCATTTCCCCGAAAACTTCCCTCTAACCTTGTCTATATACTCGGTTGTGCACTCTTCAGTCATCCCACAACACTCGCACTTTGCATCTTCTACTTCAGATATCGGCTGTAGCTTTGTTTCCTCGAGTTCTAGAACCACTTCTTTTGTCAGTTCAAATGAGATATCTGATATTGTACGGGACAATCCTTCTGAAGAGAGCTTGGAATTCGACTTTGGCAGACTAAACATCTTCACTTTTGAGCCAAGAGTAGACTCAGGCTTGGCTTGTTGTGGTGCCATTGATGGAGAGAGTGGAATAAGAACAAAAGATTTTTTTTTTCAACCTCCAAATTTATTCAGTTACTACAAGTAGTTAGTTGTAGCCTTGTAGGGAGTAAGGGTAGATGACCATCTCCTATTTATGTATGAATTTCTCTACGTATTTGGCTTTGGTAGATACCAAGCGACATTCATTTATGTGGACTGAGAGGACTTCAGTGTCAAACTTCAACCACGTACCTGAACACACAATAGTAGTGATCACAGGTGAGTACTCTTTGTCTTTGAGCTTCCCTACTTTGAAAGTTATATAACAAAAAGGAGTAGTGGTAGTGCATTGGTTCATGCATATTTAGGGTTTAGTGAAATAAAGATGATGAAGGTATCAAAAGTTGTTGCTAGCTCACGGGAAAACCTGGCGAGCATCTGTCACGATAATGATCCTTATAGAACATACCTATGTGTCAAACTAGAGGAGAGGTTTCATATGTTGTAAAAGAACCCCATCTCTTTTATGTATCGTCACGGAAATAAAGTGTGTTACCTTAGAAAGAGAGATCGAACTCGGAGAAGGAAAATGGAGGAAATGAAATGAAACAGTTCGGTGCAACTTTTTCCGTCGTAAGATATTTCAAGTGCTATTTTTTTTTTCTACGTACTTTTCTGCCCTTACTCCTCCATTAAGATCACTCGAACTCGTTTTTTTTTCTTTCTTCTTTTGCTTGGTCGTATCGTGATGTATGATTTCATGTGATCTTAGTACATGAAAAGTTTTGTAGTACCTGAACTGTTCATAATGGATGTCCTTAAGACAATAATAACCTACTTTTTTGCTCTTTTGAGTGTATTATCCAGAAAGTTGATATAATCAATCCATTATCATGATTCATCGCACAAAGCAATTCCCACCATATTTTTACAATGATCATATGTTGCAAAACCTGGTACCACTGGAAACACTGGAAATTTTACAGTCGTGTAACATTGGAAATTGAATATATAAAATTAGAATGGAACAGTTGGAAGATTCATGGATTATGTTGTTGTTACAGCATTTCCAACATCTTCCGATTCATCACCTGTCAGAAACTCATTCTTAAACAAAAGTTTCAAGTATGGCGAAATCCTAGGGAGCACTGGCACGTCGGCAATGTTTATGCTCATCAAATCGAAAGCAATGCAGGTTTTATGCATGTGAGCCTCATCGAATACGGGTATTTTGGGGTATCTTTGGCTGAAATGCGTTAGTATGATGCGATAGGCATCAGCATCGTCCCCAACTTCAATAGCCTCTCTAGTTGTACTATGGTTTTTATTGATTGCCTCATCCACCAACCCATCTTCAAATGTTGCCTGCAATTTAGCGGACAATTTTTTTTAGATAATTTATAAGGAGATTTTAGGAGTCATTACAAATGGTGATCACTGCTGCAAATTAATTATGTGATATCAGACAAGTTACCTCGTGTATGAGAACAGTTGCTCCTCTGGCTGCTTTGATCAATTCTGGACAGGGTCTAGTGTCACCGGAATAAACCACCTTCCACCCAGGAATCATCTTTCCAAGACTGTTGGTTCTGTTGGCAGCCTTAATAACAACACCAAATGATTCAACGCAATGAATTACAGGGACGCTAATTAAACTTTCGATACCAGATTCCGCCAGTACTTCTTTCAACGATTTGAGGACAGGAATAACTGCGTTAATATCAGTAGGACTGCTAGGTCTCTTCAAATAGCTCTGCATGCGGCTTCCTTTGGAAAACAAAGTGATGTCAACATTCAGAGTCTGACCTGCATTTGCTGCATCATTTCTGTTGTTTCCATTTCCGAGAATATTTGACTCAACATCTCCCATTAAAGATTTGAGAGAAGCTTCAGTGGTGATTCTGCAATCCAGAAACTGCACGTCCAGATCTTCAAGTCTCTGATAAGCATCTAAAAATCGTTTAAGTGGTCTTGGCCCAATGACTAGCAGCGGGTCATGTGGCACATTTTTAAGTAACTGACATCGAAGCGCAAGTATTCTGGCAAGGCCAGTATGATGATCAGCATGAATGTGGGAAATCCATATACACCGCATACCTCTTATTCGATCATCGGCACCCTGCACACCATATCTGCAGCCGAGGTAAACAACAATCTCATGCATAAAAAGTTAATAATTTATGACGAAAGGTCAAGACATGAAACATTACAATTACCTTCTTCTTAGCTGACCCAAGGTTCCTTCACCGCAATCCAGGAGCAAATTACCCTTGGAAAATAAATTGATAAAAATGGAGGTAACATTGCGGTACTTGGAGGGCTGGGACGAACCAGTTCCTAATAAAACAATTTCCATATCTTCCCTTGTAATATTTTCCAAGCATGCGGGAATTGTACTCCCATTCAACCAAGGCTCTTCAATCATATCATTATTATCTGGTGTTGAAATCATGTGATCTTTCGGTGATCCATCATCACGCCATAACTGACTTAATGCTAGTGCTGCATTATCGACTTCTGGAATTTCCGAACGTAACTCATCAATTATGCGTGACGGGTTTGTCAGGCTTGGAACGCTAGATCTGTCTAATCCAAGTTGCGAAATAGGACGCAAGTGAAACTGATCCAACAACGTGCAAGCAATATAAAAAGATCAAATCAGAAGCTGGAAGAATATTTTCAAGGGACTTTTATGACACAAATAATATACAATGACTGCATCATCAGTGAAATTTTGTTATGCTAAAATAGTGACGAGTGACACCAATGAATTCAATTACCTTTAAAAGATTCTCAGCAGGTTTGCTTTCACAGTACTCATTCCCCTGGAAAGCACAAGATCAAAATCACTGCATCAAAAGAAAACGAAATAACTATAAATCATTAAACACAAATAATAGAGTATATACCTCACGGGTAGTCAGATCGGTCGCAGTTGATTCATGACAGGACCGAAATCCTGGTGCAGGGAAAAAGTACGGGCACATGTGGTTAAGGCGTGCTGCGATTCTTGCACTGGCTGTCAAAATTGGAATCTCCACATTTTTCCTGCAAAACGAGAAAATGCAGATTAAAGATTGAAGGGTTAATCCCTTGAATGTAGCCACCAGAGTACGGCTCAAAATAAAAACAATAAACACTAACATTTCATGTCCAGCCATTATATGTTGAGCTGTGACGAATCTCTTCATCCACTTCTGGTAGGAAGCATTTTTAGAAATTGAAGAGGGTGTCAAATGAATAATGCAATTCACAGTTTTTGCATCATCCCGCGAAAGGTCCGGGAAATCTGTATAAAACGGGGTAAGAGACTCGGCTGCCAACAGTTCAGACACATGTGACTCAGTAGGGCAGTTTACAAGGATGACAACTGGCCCATGAATTGAAGGGTCCATAACATCACTAGGATGAACCTGAAAATTGATATTTTATCACCCTCATTCAAACATGCGGATGTAATAAAGTGCACACTGTCGGTTTGAAATGTTTCAAAGATCTGAGGTTTACCATTATATCCTGGTGATCAGATTTCACTGAATTTCCAAGTTGGAGTTCACGATACTTGGGACCGGGTTTAAGACCCAAAGCAGCAGCCTTGGCTGGGTCAAACTTTCCTTTTATTTCAGGAAGTTCACATACATAAACAACAGAAATATCACCCGGCTTATGCATTCCATCCAGACGCTCGAGTCGAGGCCCATTACTGCTACTTGGTTGCAAAATAAAGGCTGAAATCCTGACAACCTCATCATCCACAAGAATTATCGGATTCATAGACTTGCTACTGTCAGGAACCCGGCCATCATTAGCGAGATCTGGTCCAAAACTATGAGTATGAACCACAGCAGCATTTGGTATGAAATATTTCATCGCATCCACCAAATATTTCAGATCTGATGGGCCCCATACATTAACCTAAGAACAGAAGTATCAGCAACGAACACATTTTAGGGGTATTTTCTAGTTTCCACCGTTTTGCGGCATTTATCTTTGTTAAACAGGCTTGAATGGTGTAATCAGAGACTTACAGATAATCCTTCATCTCCAATACCCGCCATAGTCAACAAAAGGCCTGTGATTTAACAGAAACTAGTTTGTGATTTCTGATGCTAAATAGAATACAAGCTGCAAAAAAGAAGAATATATGTTTCATACCTGGCAGACCGGCAGCAGTTTCAGAGCAGACACGCGACAGGAATATGTGATCAATCTAACAGAGATATGAAATGCAAAGAACTTAGCGAAAAAGTAGAAATAAGCAAATCTTCAAGTGAAATGAATAACAATACTGGAAAAATGAATGTACCTTTGATAGCTTAATCTTATGTTCTGTGCAAAATCTTTGTAGTCCCTGAAATAAATGAAAATGAAACTATTAAGATAGAAGATATGAAAGCACCAAATGATTCTTACTACAACATTTTTCTCAAATTAAAATTGATTACTCAGCTTACTGAGCAATCAAATGTTAACCACACCCTACTTATAAACCACATACAAATGAATTAAAGTGGACCAAATGACCACACACACCATACTAAATTTTATTATACACTGCAAGTGCTGAGCAAGATAATAGATTTAATCTGCTTCAATTACAGAGACGAACAAGGTATAAATTAGCATAAAACGCAGCAATGAAATCACCTCTCCGGCATTGAAAATAAACCTTTGTTTGTCAAAGAAAAGCAAGACAGATGGCGACGTGTCATGCGTATCCATTCCAGTCCCAAGAATCTGTTCCACCACACCGAATAAAAAAAATAAACAATCAAACTAAAACAATCAGAAGCACAGAATCACAGCAAGTACAAGTTACTTTTCATTGGCAGGTCAATGTCACCTTACACAACATATGAACCTTTCAAGGAGGAGGAGGAGGAACTTACAATACCACCGGGCATGCAAACCACGTTTTTTTCCTTAAAAAACTAGACGCCACGAAATCCATAAACAGGAGTAGTCAAACATAATGTCTTACGTACACAACACTAGCATTTCAGACTGGTTCGCTAAATTCTAAAAACCTAAAACCAAAATAGTTTACACTTAAAATATTGACCTCAGTTTCAATTTCAATATACTGCAATATTGTCCTCCCAAAAGCACAAAAATCAACTTACACAAACAACTTGACCTCACAAAGAACTAGTAAAATTCTTACAGTACGGCCAAGCCTGTGAACCAAAGGAAATCACAAAAAGCTACAAAATGCATACGCAACTCCTCTCGGGTTTCCAAACTCACAATTCAGAACAATTACAGAAATTCTCAACAAATCACACACTACCAAAAACAATCAATATGCATATTCAAAAGCCAGAACTCAATGCCTAGTTCAAATTCACAAAACCAGCCAAATTCAAACACTGCTCTAGCCATTCCACATTGAACATTCACATTCACATTCACTCAGTAAATATTAAAAAAAGGTCACAACTTTTCAAACAAACTGGCCAGAAAAAGTGAAGACGAACCTGCAAATAACAAAGGGTGTTGACGGGATTAAGCTTGCGGACTTTAAGCTGCAAATTCTTAGGTTTATCATTCTTATCCTTCCCTTCAGCTCTCCTCTTATTAAACGTCAACGACTCCTTCTCCTTCTCCATCGCCCCGTCCCCCTTCTTTTGTTCCTCCTCGCGCAGCGTGCTCGCGTGACGACGACCGGGAGAGCGGGGAAAGTGACGATGTCGTTTGGAGTAGGATGATGAAGATGGTGATGAAGCGAGGATTGCGAAGGTTCTGCGAGAAGAGGGTTTGTAAAGGGGGTGGAAGGAGTAACCAGAGGCAGCGGCGCGTGGGTTGTTGATGATGGAGGTGGTGAAGAGGAGGCGGAGATTGGCGAGTTGTGGACGCATTGAAATTGCTGCTTCCATTGAATATAGTGTTTAGGACGGTGCTCGGCGCACCGGGGTTTGGGAAACCACCAAACGACGCCGTTCCGAATTAAAGGTCCTTTCAAAAGAAATTAATTGGCAAAATATTACGTATTTCTTTCTGTGAAATTTTGATCCTCAATTTATTTGATCTTATGTTGGAAAATTTTGTAAATTAAAATTATTGAATGCTGAATCTTTTTTTAGTTCGGTGAATGTTAGAGTTTGGTTTAGGTAAAAAAAATTAATCATAATTCTCAAAAGAATGAAAATCAAATCATACACAGTCGTATATAATTTGGAAACGTAGCCGTCAATATATGTTAATGACTAACTGAAGAGATCATCATCAAATTTGCTTTTAACAACTAATATATAAATAAACAAGTGTATCGCTCGTCGTTCCGACGGGAAGGCGTCGTCCCGAATGCGCAATCAAATTTAAATGAGTATTTTAAAAATATTATTTCATTCACAATTTGTAAATGTTTATTTTAAAAAATTTAAAATTTTTTACAATTTTTTACAATTTTTAAATTGTTTTTAATTTTTTAATTTTTAATTTAATTTAATTAATATTTTATTATTTAGTTAGGTTTAGTTAGGGGTTAGTTGGGTTTAATTGAGTTTAG